>LR749493.1:4748970-4758973 GCA_902729485.2 Mus minutoides
TGCTGGCCTTTCAGATATCTAATCATTCAATTATTTCACCTCTACTGTCATTTCTCTCACATTTTCCTTGAAATGTTTGAACTTTGTTCCTTCCTTTAGTCGATACACTTGCCTCTTCTTTTAGTACCTTCCAAGCTTGGTTTCCTAACGGTAGAGTACAAAGGGCTGGGCAACAATTCTCCCTTTCCTAAGAACTGACTTGCTGATTACAGAGTTCCATATCCAATATTGTAGGTGCATTTGACAAATCATTTCTTCAATGGTAGAGATACCCTAGATATACTATGCCACAAGAAACTGTAGAATATTTGTGTAGTTTACACATGAGACCATGCATTTCCATTTTGACTGTGGAAATCATGACAAGGAAACAATAAATTGCTAGTTTGAGGCTGCCCCATATAAAGGGTAACATAAGCAACCATAATGAAGCACATAATCGCTATTTGCTTAGTTTATATTGTTCGAATATTTTTGCAAGGAATTTTGAAAAATATGTGATATTATATAATAATAAAAAACTAAATATACAAAACAAAGAAAGACTGTAGCTGCAAGGGAAACAGACCAAGTAACATATAAAGGCAGAACTATTAGAATTACTGCTGACTTTTCGATGGAGCCCCTAAAAGTCATAAGGTCCTGGACAAATGTGCTGCAGATTTTTAAGAGCTCATAGAGGACAGGACAGACTACTATACCCAGCAAAGTAATTCAATTAAAATTGAGGTACATAGCTAAACAGGAATCTCAATACAGGAATCTCCCTTGGCTGAGAACCACTTAAAGAAATGTTCAACCTCCTTAGACACCAGGGAAATACAAATCAAAATGACTCTGAGATTCCATCTTATAACTAAGATCAATAACACAAGTAATAGCTCCTACTGGTAAGAATGTGACATAAGGGGAGCACTCATGTCTTGCTGGTGGGATAGCAAACTTGTACAGCCACTATGGAAATCAATCTGGTGGTTCTTTAGAAAGCTGGGAATTGATCTACTTTAAGACCCAGCTATACCACTCTTTACATATACACAAAGGAAACTCCACAAGGACACTTGCTCAACCATGTTCACTACTGTTTTAGTCATAATAGACAGAAAATGTAAATAACCTAGTGGCCCTTCATCAGATGAATAGATAAAGAAATTATGGTTCATTTACACAATGGAGTATTACCCCACTATTAAAAAAATGAAATCACAAAATTTGAAGGCAAACAGATATAATTAAAAAATATATCACCCAGACCCAGAGAGATAAATATGGTACACATCATTTATAAGGGGATATTAGCTATTAAGTAAATTTTAACCAAGCTACAATCCATAGACCCAAAGAGTTTAGGCAAAGAAGAAGGCTCTAGCAGAGATTCCTGGATCTCCCTTCGTGGGGTGAAATAGATTTTATGAGTAGACTGGGACAAGACTGGGGGATCAGATGAGGAGCAGGTGGGGTAGTAGAGAGTATGGGGATAGACAGGCAGAATGGAAGGAATGTTGCTGGTCATGTGGAAACCAAGTGTAGTGGAAACTTCCTGAAAACTATGAAGGTGATCCTAATGAGGACTCCTAGTAATGGGAGGTACAGAATATCAAGTGGCTACCTCTTGTAGCCAGGCAAGGCTTCTAGAGGCAGGACTAGGTAGAATTCGATTGAGTTGTTGGCCAAGGGGGTCCCATAGAAATCCTCAAATAACCAAGGCTGTGGCTAGACAAAAGGCTGCTCTCCACAAAAAGACAGGAGACCCTATTTCCAGGGAAAATACCATACAGCTCTTTGAACATGGAGAACTCAAGATGAAAGTGCCTACAATAAGTCTTTATCTCTATGTTCTAGTCTCTTTGATATAGAAAGGTACACTGCAGGCCACCATAACAGAAATGTAAATACTAATCCAGCCTCAAAACCCTTGATCTAAAATCTGTCCTGCCTACAAAATATGCTAAGGCATAGGTGGCACAAAAACTTGTGGGAGTAGCCAACAAGTATCTGATTTAACTTAAGGCCCACTACAGGAGAAGGGACTCATACCTGATACTGCTTAGATAACCAAAATCCAGAGACTAGGTATCCCAGAGATTAGGGGGGCAAAAAAAAGATTCCTAATGATATTGTGCTGTACTCCTAGATCTAAAGATTGGTTCCTTGCCTGGTCATCACTAGAGAGGTTTCCTCTGACAGCAGAAGGGAATAGAGGCAGACACCCACAGCCACACATTATGCAGAGAAAAAGAGAGACTAAATTGGAGGTCTCCATCAAATACCTGCTCTCAGATCTTGGAATCCTGTAGAAGAGGAGGTAGAAAGAATGCAAGAGGAAGAGGGGTTGGAAAACAGTAGGAACGAAAAACCCTCTGAATCAACTAAGCAAGGCACATATGAGCTCACAGAGACTGAAGCGTGAGTGGATCTCTAACTCTTGTGCCTGTTTTGGGGTTTCTTTCCTATTGTATTGCCCTTCTGTGTCCAACTCCAGCTATCTATCTATCTATCTATCTATCTATCTATCTATCTATCTATCTATCTATCTATCTACTTCATCTTATTAAATTTGAGTTTGTCATTTTGGGTTGCTATCTCTTCAAGCCTATTCTTTTCTAATGAGAGACAGAAGGAAGTGGAAGGGAAGAGAGGGGAATTCAGGAGGAACTGGGAGGAGTAGAGGAAACTATAATCAGGTTATATTGTATGAGGAAAGAATATTTTCAATAAGAGGAAAGAGGGGAAAATATGTGGCTTTAACAAAGACATACACAAGCACTCATTCACCTTTACGTTTAATCTGAAACTATTGTAATTACATGAGTTCTATTCACCTTGTGAATTGGAGTATCTACTATATTTCAGGAACTCTGCCAGCTCTATGAATAGCAAAGATACTGAGACTTAAAGAAGCTAAGAGATGTTCAATGATTAGTGAACAATTCACTAATCAACAAGCATATTTCAATGGCTATTACCATGTCCTGGAACAACTGCATCTTTGAAAATAATATATGGATCTTTTGGCTTTGATTTTTAAAATGTACATTCAATCTATAGGTTTCATTATGTGATAAGAATGCACAAAGTAAATTTCGCTTATTTCAATCTTGTTTCTAAGTACCCTCATAAGTAAGAGTATAAGTACAATAATATTAGAAGGCTAAAGTCAATAACAATTACATAAAGAAAATCAATGTGTGCCATCTGAAATGAAGGAGTTTTGTTTGGTTGCTTGGCTAATGGGTGGATATTTTCAAAGGTATACTTTCAGTATATACTTATTGTGGTGAACCATTATTTCCTATTGCTACTGATAACCATACCATGCAGAGATCAGTTTCCAGAGTTTATGAGTGCTGCGAGCACTTTAACTTCTAACAGAAATGACTGGAAACAGGAATGGTAGCTTAATGATTCTCCCAAACAGCATAAGCATGTTCTGTAAAACTGTATGTATGCACCAGCTTGCTGCTGGGGAGTGCCCATTTCTGGAGAGCTGGGGGCTCTATTGGGAAAAGCAGACACGTTTCAGGATAGAGAAAGCTCACCAGAGCCTGGATGTGATGAGTAGTTGGCAGCCAGAATTCTGGATCCCACTAGTCACAACAATTAATGTTTGTTTTGTTTTGTTTTGTTTTGTTTTACACACACTAGTAAGGCTCAGGAGAACAACTGGCAAGCTCATTTGTGTCTTCTCCTAAGCTATTCCCATTTAGAACCGAAAGGGATTCTGTGTAGCCATGTTTCTGGTCAGTATGGCAATGAGAAGAAAAATAGAAGGTGTCTGCTTCAAATCACTTCATATTCCATATAGCAAGTATTTCTCAATGAAGAGCATAGTCATTCTTTGGAAAAGATCTATCGATGCTGCTACACCTTATTCTCAAAATAAACTCTAGCCCTAATGCAAATTAATCATAACTTTCAGAAGCCAAGGCTGCCCAACAGGGTGCAGTAGCAATTCATTTGTGTTATTATTATAATGGATTACAATAACTGCTTAAATTAAAAATTATAGACAGTTGAGAGAATGTTATTCTGGTCTTTATTTTATATGAAATTCACTTTTGTTTGATATTGATATACATAAACAAATACGGCAATAACAGTAATTTGTTCTCTCATAAAGATAATGTAATGCTTTCCTTTGCATAACTGCTGGTGTTTGTCTTTATATTGGAAGTAGTTTTAGGAATATTACTTTCTGACACTTTTTAACTATCATAGTTGTTGAAAAGGGGGAAAATGATTTCAAAATGTACCAGGACTTCTGTTTAAGAGATGAAATTACACCTGAGAAAAGAAAAGCAAAAAGAGTTTAGAACAATTAGGATTGTTCTCTTGGCATTTAAATGGGCATGAACTTCTTGCTAACTTTCTGACCTCACCATCATAACCTTTTAAGAAAATTACTACCGTGATTGACTTACAGGTAACTATTAATTTATATTGAAGTATCTAAAGTATTCATTGCTTTTGGAAACACATGCTTAATAGGGGCCATAAGAAGTTTTTACAATTATACATATTAATACTTGCTATTACACACTAACAATGATCAGAGGATAGCCTATTATAAATACAATTTAAAAGGCATTTTAGGGCTGGAAGTATAGCTGCTTGTAGACCATTTGCCTAGCATGAATAAAACTCTAGGTTCAATGCGGAAAAGTTAGTTTTAAATAAAAATTTGAACTATGTCCTTATTACTGTCACACAGCTCAACAAACATGAGCAATTTCTCTTCATATATATATATATTAGTTCTCTCATTTCTACTTTCATCAAGTAAAGACTTACAAAGGACCTAATGTGGACCTATATTACTGGGAAAGGGATGGTAGTAATCACAGTAGATACATCCCCATCTTTGTTGATACTCTTGCTTACTGGCAAAAGGTAGGTGTAATCCTACAGCATAGTTAAGTGTAAACTGTTGTTCCTCCAAAAGAACAGAAGATAATAACTGTAAGAAAGCAAAGGAGAAGCTGGGCGTGGCGGCGCATGCCTTTAATCCCAGCACTTGGGAGGCAGAGGCAGGAGGATTTCTGAGTTCGAGGCCAGCCTGGTCTACAGAGTGAGTTCCAGGACAGCCAGGGCTATACAGAGAAACCCTGTTTCGAAAAACAAAACAAAACAAAACAAAACAAAACAAAACAAAACAAACAAAAAACAGAAAACAAAGGAGAATTAATTTAGACTGGGATAGGGAGATGATTAGGTAAACTTCCCTGAGGCAGTGCTATCAATCTTAGGCCTGGAGAGTGTGTTGTAGTTAGTATTCTGGGGGGGGGGAGGGGGAAGTAGAAACTGTTTTTATTCATAAAAGAAACACCTGAACACCCCCAAGGATTATGAGAACAGCTTGTATATTTAGAATATAATGAGGGTAAGCTGTATATAAGAGCAAAGGACATGAGGAAAGAGAGTCAGAAAAAAATGCAAACCACTTAAAGCAGTGACCCTTTAATACAGTTCCTCATGTGGTGGTGATCCCCAATCATAAAGTTATTTGGTTATTTCATAACTGTAATTTGCTATTATTTTGAGTCATAATGTAAATAAATATCTGATATATGGGATATCTGATATGCCAATCCAAAGGGGTCACAATCCACAGGTTGAGAACCAGTGACTTTAAGCTTTAGGGGGCCATGGAAATGTTTTTGAGTTTGTCAAAAGGGTAATGTAAAATAAGGGTAGGGATGATACTATATTTCCCGAAGTATATATAGTAGGACACATAGAATGATTTGAGGACAAATTTTGGATTGGTCACTTCATTTCCTAGATCAAATAGATAAAATAATGAAAATAATAAGAATTGGGGTGGAAATATGTACATACTTCTGTCTTAGGTTTTTATTGCTGTGAAAACACACCATAACTGTGGCAGCTCTTTTTTTTTTTTTTTTTTTTTTTTTGAGACAGGGTTTCTCTGTATAGCCCTGGTTGTCCTGGAACTCACTTTGTAGACCAGGCTAGCCTCGAACTTAGAAATCTGCTTGCCTGTGCCTCCTGAGTGCTGGGATTAAAGGTGTGCGCCACCACGCCCAGCAAGTGGCAGCTCTTAGAAAGGAAAACATTTAATTGCATCTGGCTTACAGTTTCTGAGGTTTAGGCCATTATCATCATGATGGGGAGCATGGCAGCATGCAGACAGGCATAGTACTGCAGAAGTAGATTGTGTCCCACATTGAGCATCACTTGAATCTATGATCTCAAAGCCCTCCTCCAATCCAGTGATACACTCCCTCCAACAAGGCCATACCTCCCCATGGTGCCACTTTCTATGGCCAAGCATTCAAATACACAAATCTATGGGGGTCATTCCTATGCAAAACCATCAAATATAGGTGAATATATAGTTCCGTTATTAAATTTGGATGAATAGTTTTATGACTGAGTTTAAAAAAGACTGTCTCTGTATTACCCCACATTCCCATTGCTACAAAATCAACACAGTATCCAAGGTTGAGTATATTATTTAGAAACGAAGTTTGCTTGACCAACAGTTTTGGAGATTGAAAGCCTCATGGCATCATAATGAAAGTGCATACAAGAGAGGTGAGATCTAAGAAAACCAAATGCCATTCAGGGATTAGGATTGATCTTTTATTAAAATCTTTCATGAGCTGGTATCCCAAGATGACTGCAGCAGTTCCTTCTAAGAGCAATATACTCAGTGACCTGAATATCCATATTAAATTTCACCAGATAAAGGTTCCTCATTGCTTTCCAAAAGTACTATCCTTCCGATTAGGGTTGCGATTCATGAACCTTTGAAGTACAAAGCACATATAGACATTTTAATGCATCTAGCATTGTTTTATAAGATGCCATTTATTTGTTACTATTTAACACCTTTCCCCATTTGTGAATTGCTTCCACTAGCACTCTTCCACCTCTCAAACTATTATGGGCTACACGGAAATTATTTCAATGCTTGACTGGATTCACAAAAGTAGTTACATTCAACTAGTGTAGCAAGTAGATATGTGTTCTTCCAACTGGGCTTCACTGCACCACATGTGTCAAAACAAAACAAACAAACAAACAAACAAACAAACAAACAACACTGACATCTCAGACATCTCTCCTTATGGTCTTTCTACATGAGCGTGTATATCCATTGCCCCCATTATTTACTGCTACATATAACATAACCCTGAAACTTCCTGACTAAAACAGCATCAATTTGTTTGTTTTTATGAATGTGGGTTACTCTAACCTTCACCTCACTCTTTCCTTGACAGAGTTACACATGCTTTTTGTTTAGCTAAGTTGGAAAACAAAAGATATCCTCACAGTCATGTCTGGAAACAGGTTCTAGTTGTTAGTTTCCTTTGTTTTTGGTTCTCCACCATATGGGTCTATCACCTTTTCTAAGCTATATAAAATTGCCCTGCATGGTGATTTCAGGGCGCCATAACATAGTAACAAAGCTAGAAGCTGAAAGAGCCCCAGAGGCCCAAGCTTCATAATACAGTGTTCTTTCTGCCATATTTTATTGGAAGAAGATAATTACAGGATTAAGTTAGATTCAAAATCAGAGAAAATTATTTTAACTATTGGTAAGAGGCCAACAAAATAATAATGTGATTTTTTTTTTCCTTTCTACCAATGGCACAATCTAAGATATGTATTGTGAAGTACTAGTTAACTGGCTTGTGATATAAATTCTACTATTGTCAATTTTCCTTTGCTTCATCTTTTTGTATTTTGATTCATCTTAGTTTCTAATTTACTTTAGTTTAACACCTTTTTCTTGTTTACTAAATAGAAAATCATTGAATACATTCTTTCTAAAATATTTAAAGAAATAGCAATAACAAGTTGTTTCATAGTAGTCTCACACCATCTGACAGGCTTTATTTTAAGTGCTTTTCACCTATTACTTTATTAATTCCTCACAATATATTTTGGAAATAATGAGTGATATTACTACAATTTTTCAGAGACAAGAAATATGGAAACAGAATAGTTAAGTCATTTGACAAAGATTACAGAGCTATGTTCTTTCCTACAGTGGTATAATTCTGTTTAGTTCCTTCTCTTTAAGATGGTATGGTATATATTTCTCTAATTTCAGTTCTGTGCACTTACTGTGAATTATATTTGTACAAATGTCCTCAGTTGACATCGGTCAATTTATATGCATGACTTCAAAACTCTACTTTTCCACTTAAATATATACCAAAATGATACACTAATAACTTTTGGTTTGTCTTACTTTAAAGTAGCTGCATAATACTTCACTCTATGGGTGGACTGTTCATGTAATGTCCTTCCTGTATTGCCATATTTTCAAGTGAAAGTTGTTTTGATTTTCTATTAATGATAATGGTACCATAATAAATAACCCTAGAGTAGTGAAAAAAATTAACATATTTCACTATAAGTTTTTGTGCATTAATTTGCACAATTTTAAAATACTTTCTCCAATACAATTTAGTAGGCTAAAACTTATTAATAATATAAACATTATAAATATTATTAAATATACCTTCAAATAAACTTCATTAAGAGGCTGTCCCAATTGTCTGTTTACTCCATATACAACATATTATATCAGACATTCCAAATTAAATTGACAAAAATTTCATTAGTGTTTTAATATATAGTTGCTTTATTGTTAATAATTTTGAATCATATAGCTAAAGATTTCTCTTTACTTACAGATCTATTATACCATTTTCTCATGGATTTCACAGAAGTTTAATATCTTTGGTATATTAGAGCACCCGACTGCTCTTCCAAAGGTGATGAGTTCAAATCCCAGCAACCAGATGGTGGCTTACAACCACCTGTAACAAGATCTGACGCCCTCCTCTGGTGCGTCTGAAGTCAGCTACAGCATACTTATGAAGAATAATAAGAAATGAATCCTTGGACCAGAGAGACCAACCGGAGCAAGCAAGGCTGTCTGGAGCAAGCGGAGCCGAACAGGGACGGGCCAGAATGAGCTGGGCCAACCAGAGCAAGCGGAGCTGATCAGAGGGAGCAGGGCCGACTGGAGGGAGTGGGGCTGGCTGGAACAAGCAAGGGCCTTACGGAGGCGGCCAGGAGCTAGTGGGGCTGCGAGCTGGGTCGAGCTGAGCGAGCAGGGTTGACAGGAACAAGGGAAAAAAAAAACAAAAAAATTACTCTTGTCAATTCTGCTAGTATTCTCCTCCATGAAGAGTGAGTTTGATAATTTGTAGCGATAATTTGTAGAATGAGATCGCATTATCCCATAATTTCTTTACATTATTTATATTTCTCCCATTATCTTTAATAATATTTCAAGGCATAAATTAAAGTTTTTCTTCATTGTATAAATCTCGTGTACAGCCTATTTTTTCCTACATTTGATTGGCTTATCATATTCTGTGATAAGCCCATACTTTCTTCTTCACTAATATGCAAAATTTCATGAACCAGGTTTCATGAATTTGCTCCTCATTGTCCTATCTATGTCACTTTTTGAGACAGGATTTTTCTATGTAGCTGGGGATAGCTATGAGCTTTCAGCAATCCTCGTTGCTTATTCATGTGCTAGGATTGCATGTGTGAGATAAAACACCAGAATTCATAGATCCTTTGGTATTTTTCAGGTGTGATTTCTTCCTCCATAACTCCTTTTCAAAAAATTACATAAGATAGTTCACAACTGTTTTAACTATATGAATGTGAAAGAAAATTTTATTAGCATTTAGAGTGTTTATAATGACACCTGCCTCACTTTCAAAAATGCTATAGAAAAAGTAATTTATGAATTTAGGTTACTTTTATGACAGAATTAAAATTTAGAGATGTATTTGCATTTCACAGAGTAAAGTTTATATATATATATATATATATATATATATATATATATATATATATATATATGAAAGCTTCATGTGACGAATGAGGAAATAATTTGCTTATCTTGAATGAAGGACCCCAAACTAAGTCCCACATATTAAGCTACTTCTCATGACCCTACACAGTCTTTCCTCTACAATAGAATAAAATGTTTTCATGTAAA
>LR749493.1:4759073-4787420 GCA_902729485.2 Mus minutoides
CACACACACACACACACACACACACATACACACACACACACACACATATCTTCAATCATACCTTCCTCCCATCTTCCTGACTTATTTTTAGATAGCCCACTAACTCCAGTTACTGCTGCATATGTGTGTGTCTTCCACTGGAGTCTTATTGTAGCATCCTCAATAAGGGCAAAACCCCCTGCCCAAATAACAACTGTCTATATCTCCTCAGTATGAGTTGGGGCCTGGAGATCATTTACCTGGTCTACGCCAGGATGTGACTCATTTTATTTTAGGTAGATCTTATGAAGATAACCACAGCTGCTGTGAGTTCATGATTGTAATAGCATAACATACCCAGAAGATACCATTTAATATCAGTGTGCCCCATCCTCCAGCCTTTACAGTTTTTTTTTTCCTTCTTGCCCTCCTTGAGTTTTCCTGGAAATTCATAGTGTGGGAGTTAAAACACCCTGCCTCAGCATGTTTGAGAACAGTCTGGGTTTATGGTTATAAACATAATTAATTAGAAGATAATTTAACAACATGATCATTTAGCAGAAAAAAAAAAATCCCCAAGCAATAACATGTTCTACTTTTGTGCCTATAACTTCCATAGCCATGGACTTTTCATCAGACATGAAATTCCATGCTGCACAGCAATCCTAAAACTGAATAAGCATTCAGTTAGTTTGCTTATAACAGTTGTGCCACTACTGTATCAGTAGTCAGCCTGGGAGGTTGGTATTAAAGCATGTATAATCCAGTTCTGGGTACAACAACAGATTTCATTTTTCTCCTAGCAGCCTGCCCTGCTCCTTCAAGCAGTATCTAATCTAGGTACCAGGAAGGAAGTTTAGCAGTTGATTTGAGATTGTTATTTCTATGTTCTGCAGCCAAATTATGCAGTATCTTTAGAAAGAAGATATTACTGTGCGGTTATGATGGGTAGCCAAGGGCAATGCCAATATTTTGTGTTATTCGGAAAACCTTAGTGTCTTCCCTGAACAATAACTTTTAGAAATTATACCTTATTTTCTGAATTTCATTTAATAGCTCATGTCTTCTGAGAGCCACATTGTCCTCTCACACATGGTAATCACATTAGAACTCTTTTTTTAAAGCTGAATATTGGATTTCCACATATGTTAATTGTTTCTTTATTCACTATTGCATGGAAATATAATCAATCTATATGTGCATCAATACATGAATAGATAAAATAGGTGGCAAAATCCAATCTGGAATATTATTTATCCATAAAGAAAAACAATATCTTGATATTTGCAGGTAAATAGTGGAATTTGAAGAAATTATACTCATTGAGGTAACTCTGGCCCAGAAAGATAAACACCTTATTTTTTCTCTCATATTTATATTCTAGTTTCAAAACTTTTGTGTATTTAACTTCAAGCACAAGTGAAAAATAGAAATGTAAAAAGGATGATGGGGTCACAACTGGGTGGAGAAAATAATAGATTATAAATAAAATTTAAATAAAGAGGCAAAATACAATAGTTAGAAATTATTAATTGGAGGGGGTAGGATTATGGAGGAAAATCAGAGGGGAGATGGGAAAAGCAAACCCAAATAAAGCAATATACAAAGCCACCTGAAAATCCATTATCTCATACCTTTACTCATAAAAAACCTAGTTGAGGGACAGTAGATTGGAAAAGAGCATAGAGAAATATGAGGGTTACAGAGTTTAGAAGAGATGGAGGTGGAGGGATAGGGGAGAAAAGGGGAGAGTGGTGGATTAAAGTGAATATCTTATAGAATGAATATAAAACAAACCCTAAATAGGTGGACCTTTGCTATTATTTCTTTTTACTTAAACACAGGAGCAAGAAGAAAATGACCAGTAAGCTCACATAAGAAATACACAATCCTTTCTAGTCATGCCAGAATAACATAGTGTGTGTGGCAGGATAGGGGCTCAATTACCTACACCACTATTTGCAGTTATTTTTATTACTTTAACTATGTACTTTCTTAAACATTTGTTATGACATATATAACAACTGATTGTTTATTAAGTATATTTAACTAATAGAAACCTTCAAATATCTTTAAACTCAGAAATAGACTACCTATATTCATTTTATTCTAAAATTGCCTTGTAAACAAACAAACAAACAAACTATAAAGCATTAATTTTTGATATGCTTGAATTCTAAGTAATGTAAGGATACTACATTTCATGTTGTTTCATCACAGGGATCATGCCAAAATTATCAATGTAATTTCTTTGGAGGAAAAGAGGAGAGATTGTTTCCCTGATGTCTGCGTAAAATGTAAATGAATATGGATGTGATTTGAGTGTTAGCATTCAGAGCTGCTAGTTCTTCTCTGTTAATTTACATTTATATTCTTAATGTCTAGGTTGAGCCTAGGGAAATTTAAAAACCAATTTCATTAATGCTATAACATCCATAGGAATCTCAATACGCACACAAGTTCCTAGATTGTGGAGTTATTGGATGAGAATATAGCAGCTAAGCATAATTGCAGAGTGGTTATGATAGTTAAATATGTACTGTCAATTTTGATTTTCAAAATTCCTCTGGGCCTAAACCCAATGTCCAAAAAGTTTTAAAAACATGAATCTAATACAGTAATGAATTTTAACATCTTTGAAATGGAAACTTTACATTTCTGAACCATTGCCCATTCTGATTAAATGTGATTTAAACTAGATCATGTTTCACATTTGCAATAATTACATTGAGATACATGATGCTTATTATTACTGCACACCCTGAGGTTCAAGGTTCACCTCACCAGAGTTAGGGTTTTTCATTTAGTTCTTTTTTTTTTTCCAATTTGAAATGTGATGCCTTATCTCTATTTATTTTATTTTACTAAGAATACGAGCACAAACTAAGCAACAACAGTACCCACGAAGTCTCACATAGATGACTATTTGCTCCTTTTATGAACACATAGTTTTAAAAGGTTGCAAGTACTGAGCAAGTTTTTAAAAAGGAAAATCTCTAACACTGAAGAATTCCTTAGCAGGGGTAAAACTTAAAACCTGTTCTTAATGCTTCTTGTGATAATTTTGATTAGGCTACTCCCAGATTACTGTCAATGATATCTTAGAATTGTGTACATCCCAAGAGGATCTATTCATAATACTTTCAACAGCTTTATAAAAACTCTAAACAGAATTTTTAACCCTATTGTGACTCTAAACTGTAAGAATTTTGATATAAAAAGGTATTAACCTACTGATTTCTTTTATAACTTTAGCTGAAGTGTCTCTTATAAATTGTCAGTTAGGGATAAAAGGACAGAAGTTAAAAAAAAACTTGAAGATGAAGGGAAGTGAGCAGGTGTAAAAAACTGTGACTACAGATGAATTCAATGACAGCTCTCATGGCTATAGAGGCTTGACAGGGAAATATCTTCTCTTAGGTGGCAAATGTCACAGGACAGTTAGACATGAAAGGAAGGGAAGACATTTCTGAGTTTAGAAAACGTTTCTAGAGATGAAATGTGCATTTAAAAATCAATTACTTCCCAAACACACTTAAACTTACTTTATGACAGTTTTATATCTCTCCCATGAATTGTTCTTTAATTTTGAATGTACACGGTATGCATTCATCCAGGAATCAAGAAGCCTGCCTTACAAAACTTACAAGTCTTGGAAAGCAGTAGTCAAGTGATGGGGACCTATTTGTCTAACAAGTGATTCACAAAGTTCCAGAGATACTAGTTTATGCATGTGTGAACCACTGGCTAGGGTTGACTTTCCAGTGATGCAGCTGCTTTGATGTCATCCATTCTCCTTCCAGTGGACACTCACTCATACTCCTGTAATTAGTGGCAGGTGTTAAGTTCAACCAAACACAATTCCAAAATCTCAACAACAAACCATAGAGATGGTTATTAAAATATGGTGATGTACTGAGCATCAGGTTTTATTAAGAGTTAGACAATAGACAAATCACAAGTAATTTTGTACTTTTTGATGTGACATATAAGGAGTTGTGACTCAGGCAAAAATTTTCTTCTTTCTTATCATCTGAATATTGTGATTTATGAAGAATTGAGATAAGATGATCTTGATTGGTGTGGATATTAATTCTCTGTCAGATGAATAGTTGACAAAGATTTTTCATTTTGTATGGTGTCTTTTTGCTCTGGTAGCTATTTATCATGCTGTGCAAATTTGATTTAATGAAATCCCATTTATCTTTTCAAGATCTGTAAGAATTGGGATGGAGTTTTGATGGGGATTGAATGGAATCTGTATATTGCTTTTTTTGAGATAGCCATTTTTACTGTTAATTCTATGGATCTATGAGCACAGGAGATCTTTCCATCTTCTGATATCTTCTTCAATTTATTTCTTTAAAGACGTGAAGTTTTTGTCATATATGTCTTTAACTTTCTTGTTAAGAGTTACCACCCGCCAAAAATTTTATATTATTTAAGGCTATTCTAAAGGGTGTTAGTTCCCTGATTTCTTTCCCAGTTTGCCATTTATAAATAGGAGGCTACTGATTTTTTTCAAGTATGGTGTTTTTTTTTAACTTATTAGATACTTTCTTTATTTACATTTCAAATGTTATCCTCTTTCCTAGTTTACCATCCAAAAACTCCTTATTCCATCTCACTCCCCCAGCTCACTAACCCACCCACTCCTGCTTTCCTGACCTGGCATTCCCCTACACTGGGGCATCAAGCCTTCACCAGACCAAGGGCCTCTCCTCCCATTGATATCCCACAAGGCAATCCTCTGCTACATATGTGGCTGGAGCATTGGGTCCCTCCATGTGTACTCTTTGGTTGGTGGTTTAGTCCCTGGGAGTTCTGGGAGTATATTGTTGTTTCTCCTATGGGGATGGATACCCCTTTAGCTCCTTAGGTCCTTTCTCTAGCTCCTCCATTGAGGGCCCTGTGCTCAGTACAATGGATGTCTGTGAGCATCCATTTCTGTATTTGTCAGGCACTGGCAGAGCCTCTCAGGAGACAGCTATATCAGGCTCCTGTCAGAAAGCACTTGTTGACATCCACAGTAGTGTCTGGGTTTGGTAACTGTATATGGGATAGATCTCTAGGTAGAAGGAGGTACAAAGACAAAGTGTGGAGCAAAAACTGAAGGAAAAGACACTGATTTTTTTTTTTGAGTTAGTCTTTTATCTGGTCACTTTGCTGATAGTGTTTATCAGCTATAGGATTTTCCTAGTGGAATTTTTAGGGTCACATATGTATACTATCATATCATATGTGAATAGCAATACATTGACTTCTTTCTTATCAATTTGTACCCTCTTGCTCTCCTTTAATCTTATTGCTCTAGCTAAAATTTCAAGTACTATATTGAATAGATATAGAGAGAGTAGACAACTTTGTCTTGTTCCTGATTTTTGTGCTTTGAATTTCTCTCCATTTTATTTGAGGTTGGCTACAGGCTTGCTGAAAACTGTCATTATGATATTTGGGTATGTCTATTTTATTGCTAATCCTCCAGAATTTTTGTCATGAAGAGGTGTTGGATTTCATTAAAGGGTCTCTGGATTCTAATGATAATGTGTTTTTTCTTTTAGTTTGTTTATATGGTGGACTGTATTTACTAATTTCGTATGTCTAATCATATCCTAAACAATAAAAGAACTGCTGAGGATATCATAATCACTGATTTCAAGTTGGTCTACAGAAGTATAGTAATAAAAAACATGGCATTGGCATAATTACAGACATATTCATCAATGGAATATATCTGAAGATCCATAAGTAAATCTATACACATATAGACACCTGATTTGTAATGAAGATTCCAGGAAGGCACATTGCAAAAAAAAAAAAAAAAAGCCAGCATCTTTGACAAATGATGCTGGTTAACCTGAATGTAGAAGAATGCAAATATACCCAAATTTATCACCTTGTATAAAACTAAAGTCAAAGTGGAACAAAGACCTAAACACAAAACCAGACACACTGAACTTTATAGAAGAGTACCTGGGGAATAGTCCTGAGTGCATTAGCATAGGAACATCTGAACAGAACACTTATAGTACAGGTAGTAAGGTCAATAATTAATAAACAGGACCTCATGAAACTGAAAAGCTTCTATAAGGCAAACTGTCAGTGGGACAAAATTTACAGAATAGGAACATACTTTTACCAACTCCACACTTGACAGAGGGCTAATATTCAAAATATATAAAGAACTCAAGAAATTATACATCAACAAACTAACTAGATAGCCCAATTCAAAAATAAGGTACAGATCTAAACATACAATTCACAATGGAGAAATCTTCAGTGAGTGAGAAACACTTAAATGTTTGCCATTCTAGATATATCTCCTCTAAAGAATGGATAAATAAAAGGTGAAGTATTACTCCACTGTTATTGGAAACCTTTTCAGAAGGACATTGTGTATGGCTGAATCTTGAAGTTATTCCCTTATAGAAATTCAGATTTTATATTTAAGGCTACTGTTTTGTTTTGTTTTGTTTTGTTTTGTTTTGTTTTGTTTTGTTTTGTTTCGTTTTGTTTTGTTTGGCAGTTTCTCTGTATATCCCTGGCTGTCCTGGAACTCACTTTGTAGACCAGGCTGTCCTCGAACTCAGAAATCTGCCTGCCTCTGCCTCTGCCTCCCAAGTGCTGGGATTAAAGGCATGTGCCAACACTGCCCAGCCTACTGTTTCATTTTTAAAGGCAATTTTTTTTGTGAGAGATATAGAGATATAGGATTCAAGTTTCTGTAATCTGTGGCCTTACTTCTTGTTTTCACAATTCTGTCATTGATCTATATATCTATTTTTGTGCCAATACCGTCAGTTTTTATTCCTGGGGTTATATAGTATAGTTTGAAAGGAGGTATTTTTATACAACCACCATTGTTTTAATCAGGGTATTTTGTATTTCTACAATAAATTTAGAATAATTTTAGTTGAGTTACCACTTAATTCCTCCCTCTGTTATATAGAGTCTTATCCCAGACTGCTATTGAAGTTACCATCCTGTTTTTGTTTCTTAACTGCTAGAATTACAGATGCATGTGTCAACACATTTAGCAAGAGGATTTTTGGTTTTGGTTATTGTTTTTTCCTATTCTTTCCACAAATCATTTTTGCTAATATTTATAAGTGTACCTCAAAGACCATATGTTAAATTCAAACCTAGTCTGAAGTACATGGTGCTTATTTTAGGGTTTTACTGTTGTAAACAGACTCCATGTCTTTTTTTTTTCCCAAGTTTTATTAGATATTTTCTTCATTTACATTTCAAGTGTTATCCAGAAAGTTCCCTATACCCTCCCCCCTCCCGGCCCTGCTCCCTTACCCACCCGCTCCCAATTCTTGGCCCTGGCATTCCCCTGTATTGGGGCATATAAAGTCTGCATGACCAAGGGGCCTCTCTTTCCAATGATGGCCAACTAGGCCATCCTTTTCCATATATGCAGCTAGAGACATGAGCTCAGGGGGTACTAGTTAGTTCATGGTTATTCTTCCACCTAGAGGGTTGAAGACCCCTTTATCTCCTTGGGTACTTTCTCTATCTCCTTCCTTGGGAACCCTGTGTTCCATCTAATAGCTGTCTGTGAGCTTCCACCTCCATGTTTGCCAGGCATTGGTATAGTTTCCCCCGAGACAGCTATATCNCAATTTGTATCCCCTTGACCTCCTTTTGTTGTCGAATCGCTCTGGCTAGGACTTCAAGTACTATATTGAATAGGTAGGGAGAAAGTGGGCAGCCTTGTCTGGTCCCTGATTTTAGTGGGATTGCTTCCAGTTTCTCTCCATTTAGTTTGATGTTGGCCACTGGTTTGCTGTAGATTGCCTTTATCATGTTTAGGTAAGGTCCTTGAATTTCTGATCTTTCCAAGACCTTTGGGGCTGGTTTACAGGTTCAGAGGTTCAGTCCAGTATCATCAAGGTGGAGGAGCATGGCAGCATCCAGGCAGGCATGGTGCAGGAGGAGCTGAGAGTTCTGTTTCTTCTTCAGAAGGCTGCTAGTGGAAAATTGGCTTCCAGGCAGCTAGGAAGAGAGTCTTAAAGCCCACAACCACAGTGACACACCTACTCCACAAGGCCACACCCCCTAGTAGTGCCATTCCTTGGGCCAAGCATATACAAACCATCAGAGTGCTACTAGAAAATGGAGGTAAGAGGAAAATATTAGGCCATAGTGCAATGTTCTTGAAATGGATACCAGGTTCCTAAGCCTTTTGTCTTTTCCTACTGGAGAACATTAGATAAGCAGTTTTCTGTTCCACATGTCATCACCATGCTGTTTTAGGCCCTAAAGCAAAGAACCCATGACAAAGGACAGAAATATGGTGAGACCAAGTAAACTTTTCCTCCTAATATCACTTGTGTCAGGCACTCTGTTATATGAATGTAAAGCAGAGTAACATGTTGAGTGCTTTAGAGAACTTGAGAAAGACAAAATTCCATATTACATACCTTAAAATTTTGCCATGGGTTCAAACGATTAAACTTATTTTTTTTCTCCCAACTAAACCTAATAAATATACATATAGGTGCAAGGACAACAAAATAAAACAATATTGTAATATCATGCTCAAGACGACTACTTTTCATTCAATACAGTGTGACACATATAACTAGAGTGTTAAACAAATACTGTTTATTTTCCTGCAAGGTGTAATAAGAAGGAAACCTGTGTGGTGGATTGTAAGCTATATTTGGTCCCTTCCAACTCTGAGATTATTTTCACTACTCCCTTGGATTAGCATAAAAAACAATAGGCTTTGTTGTGACATTTTCATCTTGTATTTTATTCGGATTTGCTTTTTTTTTTTTTTTTTTTTTTTTTTTTTTTTTTTTTTTTTTTTTTTTTTTTTTTTTTTTTTTTTTTTTTTTTCCCTACAGTTGTCCACAGTTTCCTTTTTCTGGGTCCAAATTTGTCTCTTTTTGTTGCCTTTCCCAACGCTTTAGGCTTCATCTTCACCTTGTATCACCTACTTTCCACTTTCTTTTTGTTTCAAATATTTATTTTATTTTAAATTATGTGATATGTGTATACAAACATGCCAAACCCTTTGAAGCCAGAGGCTTTGAACTGCTTGCAACTGGCCTTGTGTGTTCTGCAAGCACAGTGTTTTTGTTATGATGACAGTGGTAATTTGCTATTCCAGGTATGATGTAGTAACATACACGTGGTTCTATAACGTAGCAATACAAATCGGAGTGATTACAATTAAACTTATAGCTTATTTGCCTGTTATCATTATCTCTTGACTACAATGGACCACTCCTCTCTTGTGTGGAACAGAGTACTTTGTTCTGATCATAGTATAGACAATGCTTTTGCTATGCATCTTTCAGTCTCTCTGCCCAACTACTCTTGATGTCTTGTTGTTGTTCATGAGTTGTATAAGTATGTGGCTTCATACAAAGTAAAACTCTTAGCTTTATCCACAAAGCTTTATCCACACATTTGCATTCTTCTTCATCATGCTCTTTAGTCCACTAAAGTGAATACACACTGTCCAATTGACATGCAAGTTAATATACCATTGTTTTCTGAGCTTAATTTAACAACTGAATTTAAGTTATAGCTTTCAATCAACTGCATTGTATGTATTGTTGTATGGACAATAACTGTATTGTATATATGTTGGTATTTCCCTCAAAAACATATTATTAGATTATGATATAACCATGGAAGAATGGATGCTATAATAGTTGTTACATGAGTTGGCTCAGATTAGATAGAGCCATTTTATATGTAAATTGTCTTTGTTAATTGTTAGAACTCTTCTTATTATAATGGAGAAATGTTTCAAGTGGTCTGTGCCTGTGTCTTCAGCTATAAGATAGAATAAAAATACCTCTCTAAGTGTTTTGTCATGAACAATCAATGAAATAATATGTGTATATTCAATAATCTAACCACTGCTTCTATTACTGCTATGTCATATGCATGTGAAACTTTAAACACTGAAAAATTTCATTCAAATTTCAAAACAATATATTGATAATCATAAGTATACTTTAGAGTACATTTGTTTTTCTCATTGCACATTCCAAAAATTATACATTCTGATTTCTCAGAAAGGATATAAAGTAATAAGCATTTCAGTCTATGTATATTTAAATCTGTACTGAAGTTAATAAATTGCTACACATAATATCAATTATTGTATAATATAAATCTAAAAGAGATTGTTATGTAATATAATTCTGAAAGATCTTATTAAAACATTTAAACTGAGTTTGTGAATCAAAATTTACATATATCAGAAAATAGATGGCTATAGTATTCCTACTTGGAAAATAATATACAAAAATAAAACAATTTTCTTACCAAAAGATAAAAACAGAACATTGATTTGCTCTTAGATAACCCAGCTGTGATTTGTTTTTGATTACTATAATCTTTCATGAGACTCACAATAAAAATTTGGATGATTTCTCAGTCTCCTATTGCCAAAGGAAATGTAGTTCTGCAAACCACAAATGGACTATGCTAACAATTATAAGCTGTTTGATGATAGAAGAACGTTATTGTTGAGAAACTTAATTTGAAAGGCCTGAGTTAATGTCCAACCAGGCCAAACTGGAGTGGTATTACTTAAGTTCACCCTTATTACTGTTACTTATGCCTCAAGCAATCTGCAGCAGGCAGAAGGCACTGGCTGGAAGAAGAAGGAGAAAGGTGATATATGAAAATAGTTTTAATTTACATGTGTAGAATTCATTGAACATTTGAAAACCATTTATCAGTCATTTATATTTCATCTTTGTAGAACTCTTTTTTTAATCTATGCCATAGTTTTTAATTGGGTTGTTTCTTTCTTTTTGAATATTCTAGATACTATACCTCTTCCATATATATACATGGTCAGGACATTTTCATGTTACATAGGCTGTAACTTCTCTTAAATAATTGTATCCTTTACTGTACGGAAACTTTTTGGACTCCCATGGTCCCATTTGTCAACTATTCGTCTTAGTGTCTATAATGTGTGGGTCCTATTTAAAAAATCCTTTTCTGTCCCTATAAATTAAAAAGTATCTCCTACTTTCTTCACTAATATATTCAGGATACTACTATGTCTTATGTCTAGATGAATTTAGGTTAAATAATACTGAACAATCCAGAATTGCTATGGGTATCATGATCATCCCATATTTTAAGCTATACTATACAGATGAAAAAAAAAAAAAACTTAATACTAGCCAATAATCCAACATATGGATTAATACAATTAAGCACCCAGATAGAAGTACTATAGAAACCTGATTTTTTGTTTTTGTTTTTCGAGACAGGGAGTCAGGGTTTCTCTGTATAGCCATAGCTGTCCTGGAACTCACTCTGTAGACCAGGCTGGCCTCAAACGCAGAAATCTGCCTGCCTCTGCCTCCCGAGTACTGGGATTAAAGGTGTGCGCCACCACGCTCAGCAGAAACCTGATTTTTAGCAAAGAAAACAAAATATATAATTAAGAAAGGAACATTTTTAACAAATGGTGTTGGTAAAACTATATAGCTCTAGATAAAAGAATGAAGTTAGATATGAAGTTAGATACTTATCTGTGACCCCATAATAGAATGAAATATTTACTTTTATATCCTTTATTGCTAGCACAGAACCTGGAAAGTCATTTGTTTTCTATAAATAAAAAAAATTCAAATAAACAAACAGAAAGTACAAATAATATAGATACCAAAACTTGTTATATATATATATATATATATATATATATATATATATATATATATATATATATATATATATACTTTTCTCTGGAAACCTGCTAGATGTACTGGCCAGGGAGTCAAATAATCATCACATATTGAGCTTTTCAACCCTTCTGTGGAACCTCTAAGGCACTCCTCTCATAGCCCATCCCCATTCCTGTGTGGAAGTTCCCAATACCTAGAAACAAATTATACCTAGGATGCCCAGTTATCATAGATGACTGGTACTCAGAATACTTCCTACCAGGCAACTCAGAGCTATCACATGCTCTTAAAATCCAGACATAACAACAGAAACCAAGGAACAGAAAATATACTAAAGAGAGTCAAGACTAATTGCTACCACCTCAAAACTATATGCCTAAACACCAGCATAATAACAAAATCAATAACATCCAGGACAATATATCCTGGCAACCTTATTGCAGTAGACCATGAGAAATACAATATAGCTGAAGCATAAAACAAGAAGACCAAAAATAGTTAATATGAATATGATTGACCTTTAAAATGATATGAATAAAGCCACTAATGAAATATATGAAAACAAAAACAAACATCAGAACTAAATGAATAAAAATGTTCAATACATGAAAGTGGAAACAGAATCAATAAGAAAATCCAAACTAAGTGAAAACTGGAAATAAAAAATTTAAGAATTTAAACAGGAACCTCAGAGGCAAGACTTAACAACAGAATACAGAATATAGAAGACAGAATCTCGGGCAATGAATACAAAATAAAATAAATCAATACCTTAATCAAAAAAAATGTTCAATCTAAAAATACAAAATAATAATTCAGGCACAAAACAACCATAAAATCTGAGAAACTATAAAGAGACCAAATATATCAATAATAGAAAAAGAGGAAGGAGAAGAAATTCAGGTCAAATATTTTTACCAAAAGCCTAGAAGAAACTTTCCCTAACCCAAAGAAGTAGATGCCTATCAAGGTACCAGAAGCATACAAAGTATCAAATAGGCTGCACCAGCAAAGAAAGTCCCCTCAGCACACAGTAATCAATATACTAACTATATAGAACATAGAAAATATATTAAAAGCTGCAAGGGAAAATACCAGCTAACCTATACAGAATATTATTAGAACAATACCTGATTTTTCATTGGAGATATTAACTCCAGAGGAGCCTGTATGGATATTTTAGAAACTTCAAGAGAGCACAGATGCCAGCCCACACTACTCTACCCAACATTACTTTCAATCACATCAGACAGAGAAAGAAGATATTCTATGATAAAATAAAATTTAAGCAGTATCTATCTACTGATGCTGCTTTGTAGAAGGAGCTTCAAGGAAATTGTCAAATTATAAAGGTTAACCCTCCCAAGAAAATATAAAGAATAAATAATTTCATATCAGTAAAACAAAAGAGAAGGACAAAAAGCCCATACCAACACCACAACGACAAAATCAGAAATCAATAAACATTACTAATTGGTAACTCTCAATATCAATAATCTCAATTTTCCAATAAAAAGATACAGACTGAAAAATTGGATATTAAAATAGGATCCATGCTTCTTGTGCATCCAATAAAAACCATAACTTAACATCAAGGATACACATAATTTTAGGGTAGAAGGATGAGAAAAGATGATAATTATCAAGCAAGTTCATCTATTTTAAATCCAACAAAATAGACTTCAATCCAAATTTAAGTGGGAGATACAGGAAAGTACACTATATACATATCAAATGAGTAAACCCACCAAGACGATATTGTAAGTCTAAGTTTATTAATAGAAAATAGTAGTATTCTAAAATCACATATTTACCTTCACATATTGTCAGTGACTTCAGTATTCTACTTTTGCTAAAACACAGGTCATAAGAGACAAAAAGTAAAAAGAGAAATGCTGGAACTAAATGACATTATATACCAATGAGAACCAACAGGTATTTATAGAATAATTGACCCAAATACAGAATAATATATATTCTTCTCAGCACCTCACAATTAACACATTCCTAAGAAGAATATTCATAGCTCTGAGTGCCTCCAAAAAGAAACTAGAGAGAGTATACACTAGCAGTTTGACAGAAACCCTAAAAGCTCTGGAACAAAAGGAAGCAAATTCACCCAAGAGGAGTAGACAGCAAGAAATAGTCAAACTCAGGGCTGAAATCAACCAAGTGGAAACAAAAACAACTATAAAAAAGAATCAACCAAACAAGAAGCTGGTTCTTTCAGAAAATCAAAAAGATATATAAACTCTTAGCCTGACTCACTAGAGGACACAGGGACAGTATTCTAATTAACTAAATCAGAATTGAAAAGGGAGACAAAACAACAGAACCTGAGGAAATCCAAAACATTTTCAGATCCTCAACAAAACTGGAAAACCTGGATTAAATGGGCAAATTTCTAGACAGATACCAGATACCAAAGTTAAATCAGGATTAGATTAATGACCTAAACAGTCCCATATCCCCTAAAGTAAAAGAAGCAGTCATTAAGAGTTTCGCAACCAGATCATCCCTCTCTGAACGCAGTGGATAGGGCATTTTCAACAAATGGTGCTGGCACAACTGGCGGTTATCATGTAGAAGACTGGGAATTGACCCATTCTTATCTCCTTGTACGAAGGTCAAGTCTAGGTGGTTGAAAGATCTCCACATAAAACCAGAGACACTGAAACTTATAGAGGAGAAAGTGGGGAAAAGCCTCGAAGATATGGGCACTGGGGAAAAATTCCTGAANAAAAAAAAAAAAAAAAAAAAAAAAAAAAGAGTTTCGCAACCAAAAAAAGCCCAGGATGAGGCCGGGCATGGTGGCACACGCCATTAATCCCAGCACTTGGGAGTCAGAGGCAGGTGGATTTCTGAGTTTGAGGCCAGCCTGGTCTACAAAGTGAGTTCCAGGACAGCCAGGGCTACACAGAGAAACCCTGTCTCAAAAAAACAAACAAAAAAAAAAACAAAAAAAAGAAACAAACAAACAAACAAACAAAAGCCCAGGACCAGATGGGTTTAGTGCAGAGTTCAATCAGACCTTCAAAGAAGACCTAATCCCAACTCTCCTCAAACTATTCCACAAAATAAAGACAGAAGTTACTCTATCAAATTCATTCTATGAAGCCACAATTACTCGGATACCTAAACCAAATAAAGACTCAACAAAGATATAGAACTTCAGAACAATTTCCCTTATGAATATTGATGCAAAAATACTCAATAAAATTCTTGCTAACTTAACCAAGAACACATCAAAGCAATCATTCATCATGATCAAGTAGGATTCATACAAAGATGCAGAGGTTTAATATACAGCAATATATCAACATAATCTACTATATAAACAAACTCAAAGGAAAAAAAAACACATGATCATTTTGTTAGATGCTGAGAAATCATTTGACAAAGTCCAATACCCATTCATAATAAAAGTCTTGGAATGATCAAGAATTCAAGGCCCATACCTAAACATAATTCAAGCAACATACAGCAGCCAGTAGCCAACATCAAACTAAATGGAGAGAAGCTGGAAGCAATCCCACTAAAATCAGGGACTACACAAGAATGTCCACTTTCTCCCTACAAATTCAATATAGTACTTGAAGTCCTAGCCAGAGCAATTAGACAACAAAAGGAGCTCAAGGGGATACAAATTCTAAAGGAAGAAGTCAAAATAGCACTATTTATGATATGATAGTAGTATATATAAGTGATTCTAAAAATTCCAAGAGAGAACTCCTAAACCTGATAAACAACTTCAGTGCAGTAGCTGGATATAAAATTAACTCAAACAAATCAGTGGCCTTTCTTTACACAAAGAATAAACAGGATGAGAAATAAATTAGGGAAACAACACCTTTCAAAATAGTTACAAATATTATAAAATACCTTGGTGTGACTCTAAGGAAGTGAAATATCTGTATGATAAGAACTTCAAGTCTCTGAAGAAAGAAATCAAAGAAGATCTCAGAAGATGGAAAGTTCTCCCATGCTCATGGATTGGCAGAATCAATATTGTAAAAATGGTTATCTTGCCAAAAAGCAATCTATAGATTCAATGCAATCCCCATCAAAATTCCAACTCAACTCTTCAGCGAATTAGAAAGGGCAATTTGCAAATTCATCTAGAATAACAACAACAACAAAAAAAACCCCCTAAGATAGCAAAAACTATTCTCTATGATAAACGAACCTCTGGTGGAATCATCATGCCTGAACTCACGCTTTACTACAGAGCAATTCTGATAAAAAAAAAAAAAAAAAATTCATGGTACTGGTACAGCCACAGACAGGTAGACCACTGGAATAGAACTGAAAATCCCGAAATGAATCCACACACCCATGGTCACTTCGTCTTTGACAAAGGAGCTAAAACTATCCAGTGGAAAAAATACAGCATTTTCAACAAATGATGCTGGCTCAACTTGCACTTATCATGTAGAAGAATGCAAATTGATCCATTCTTAACTACTTGCTCTGAGGTAAAGTCTAAGTGGATCAAGGAACGCCACATAAAACCAGAGACACTGAAACTTATAAAGGATAAGGAGGGGGAAAAGCCTTGAAGATATGGGCACAGAGGAAAAATTCTGGAATAGAACTGCAATGTCTTGTGCTGTAAGATTCAGAATTGATAAATGGGACCTCATAAAATTGCAAAGCTTCTGTAAGGCAAAAGACACTGTTAATCAGACAAAAAGGCCACCAACAGATTTGGAAAACATCTTTACCAATCCTGAATCAAATGGGGACTAATATCATTCATATATATATGCCACCAGAAAGTCAAATAACCCTAATAAAATTGGATTATAGAGCTAAACAAAGAATTCTCAACTGAAGAATACTGAATGGCTGAGAAGTACCTGTAAAAATGTTCAACATCCTTAATCATCAGGGAAATGCTAATCAAAACAACTCTGAGATTGCACCTCACACCTGTCAGAATGGCTAAGATCAAAAATTAAGGTGACAGCAGATGCAGGCAAGGATGTGGAGAAAGAGGGGCACTCCTCCATTGTTGGTGGGATTGCAAGCTATTACAACCACTCTGGTTATCAGTCTGGTGGTTCCTCGGAAAATTAGACATACTACTACAGTTCCTCTCCTGGCCATATACCCAGAAGATGTTCCAAATTCTAATAAGGACACATGCTCCACTATGTCCATGGCAGCCTTATTTATAATTGCCAGATTCTGGAAAGAACCCAGATGTCCCTCAGCAGAGGAATGGAGGCAGAAAATGTGGAACATTTACACAATGGAGTACTATTCAGCAATTAAATAACAGTGAATTAATGAAATTCTTAGACAAATGGATGGATCTGAAGGATATCATCCTGAGTGATGTAACCCAATCACAAAACAACACACATGATATGCACTCACTGATAAGTGGATATTAGCCCCCAAATTTAGAATATCCAAGATACAATTTGCAAAACACATGAAACTCAAGAAGAAGGAAGACCAAAGTGTGCATACTTCATTCCTCCTTGAAATGGGGAACAAAAAAAATCCATGGAAGGAGTTATAGAGACAAAGTTCAGAGCTGAGATGAAGGAAGGACCATCCAGAGACTGCCCCACTTGGGGATACATCCCATATACAACCATCAAACCCAGACACTATTGCATATGCCAGAAAGATTTTGCTGACAGGACCCTGACATAGCTCTCTCTTGTGAGGCTATGCCAGTGCCTGGCAAATACAGAAGTGGATGCTCACAGTAATCTATTGGATGGAACACAAGGCCACTCATGAAGAAGATAGAGAAAGTACCCAAGGAGCTAAAGTGGTCTGCAATCCTATAGGAAGAACAACAGTATGAACTAACCAGTACCCCCCACCCCAAAGCTCTGTCTCTAGTTGCATATGTACCAGAGGATGGCCTAGTTGGCCATCAATTGCAGGAGAGGCCCTTAGTCTTGTGAATATCATATGCCCCAGTACAGGGGAATTCTGGGGCAGGAAGCAGGAGTGGGTAAGTTGGGGAACAGGGTCTGGGGAGGATATAAGGGGCTTTTGGGATAACATTTGAAATGTAAATGAAGAAAATATTTTATAAAAATGCTGTACGAAAAGAAAGATAAAGATTTTTATTGTGTTCTCTAAGTTGATATTCAGTTTTCTCAACTGAAGTTGTTGAAGGGGCTGTGGTTTCTAGAATCCAAATTTTGGCACATTGGTTCAATTCGCAGTTTTGTACTAGTACATGGTCTTTATCTAGCTACTCTATTTTTTTAATCTATATACTTCTCCTGTGCATGTTTTATAACTTAAATATACTTTTATTGAATTTCTTTGGCAATTTCATAGCGTTATGTAGTATATTCTGATTACTTCAGTCCCCCACCTGATATTATCTCCCAGGTGTGTGTGTGTGTGTATGCTTGTATTCACTCTACCAGTTTGGTACTTTTACAAACCTGACTAATACATATGCATATATACTTGGGATATACATATTCAATTTTGGTAATAATTTTGCAAGGTTTCTGACTGAAATGATATTGACTATGTAGATTTCTTTAGATATAATGGATATTTTCAAAATATTAATACTTCCAATTTCTGAGGATGGAAGATATTTCTATTTTCAACTGTCTTATTCACATTTTTCAGTAGTTTAAAGATTTTATTATAGTAATTTTTAATATTGTTAATTTTAACTCAAGTTCTTTTCTCTTTTTGAGGTAATTGTGAATGATATTACACAGAACACATCTCTAGAATGACTAGGTAACTCATAAAGTTAAAAATAAAACAATAGAATGGGTAATAAAATATAAAATATATGTTGCTAATAAATTTTGAAAAAAAATTCAATCTCAATAGCCATCCAAGAAACACAAAATTAAATGCACACTGAGATTCCATCTCACAGTTTTCATATTGGCAGTCAATTCCCAACCAACAACAAATGCTAAGGAATATAGAGATAAAATGTAGCCTTTACAAATAACTGGTGGGGATATAAATTCACCCTACTACCATGAAAATCATTATGGAGGTTCTTCTCAAAATTAACAATTGAACTTTCGGCCGGGTGTGGTGGTGCATGCCTTTAATACCAGCACTCGGGAGGCAGAGACAGGCAGATTTCTGAGTTCGAGGCCAGCCTGGTCTACAAAGTGAGTTCCAGGACAGCCAAGGCTACACAGAGAAACCCTGTCTCGAAAAACCAAAAAAAAAAAAAAAAAAAAAAAAAAAAAAAAAAAAAAAAAAAAAAAAAAAAAAAAAAAAAAAAAAAAAAAAAAAAAAAACGAACTTTCACAAGCCCCAGAATTTCCTTTGGAAATTTTCTCTACTATCTCTGTGACAATGTATGACAGATATGCTTTACTTTAATGATTTTTTTTTATTTTTATTAAGTTAATAAAATTTATTTTAAAATATACAACTCAGTATTGACATTGTTTAAGTCATCAAAATAATTTATAATAGTTAAATGCCTCTCAAGTACACATGATATCTTCTAAAACTAAAAGAAATATGCACTCAACCAGTTTTTAAATCTATTTGGAATATTAAATATAACAGAAGCCGAAAAAAATCTCTTATGAAGTCATCTATGAAAGGAAAATGTGATAGGTTCCTGATTAGACAGAAATACTTCCATCTCCAAGGGAGAATACACAGCATTACTCTGGCTTCATATAATGAATTGGGTAGTGTTCCTTCTGTTTATATTTTGTGGAATAGTTTGAAGAGTATTGGTATTAGGTCTTCTTTGAAGGTCTGATAGAATTCTGCACTAAACCCATCTGGTCTTGAGCTTTTATTTTTTGGTTCAGGGACTTTTAATGACTGCTTCTATTTCTTTAAGGGTTATGGGACTGTTTAGATGGTTTATATGATCCTGATTTATATTTGGTATTTGATATCTGTCTAGAAAAATGTCTATTTCATCCAGATTTCCCAGTTTTCTTGAATATAGGCTTTTGTAGTAGGATCCTTGGGTTTTGTCATTATATCTCCCTTTTCATATCTGATTTTGATAATTTGGACAGTGTCTCTGTGTCCTCTGGTTGGTCTGGCTAAGAGTTTATCTATTTGTTGATTTTCTCAAAGAACCAGTTCCTGGTTTGGTTGATTCTTTGTATAGTTCTTTTTGTTTCCACTTGGTTGTTTTCAGCTCTGAGTATAATTATTTCCTGCAGTCTACTTCTCTTGTGTGTATTTTCTTCTTTTTTTTTTCTAAAGATTTTATGTGTGCTTTCAAGCTACTAGTATCTGCTCTCCTCAGTTTCTTTTTGGAGGCTCTCAGAGCTATGAGTTTTCCTCTTAGCACTGCTTTCATTGTGTCCCATAAGTTTGTGTATGTTGTGCTTTCATTTTCATTAAATTCTAAAAAGTCTTTAATTTCTTTATTTCTTCCTTAACCAAGTTATTACTAAGTAGGGCATTGCTCAGCTTCCATGTGTATGTGTGCTTTCTGTTTTTTTTTGTTTGTTTGTTTGTTTGTTTGTTTTTTTATGAAGACCAGTCTTAATCCGTGGTGATCTGATAGGGTGCATGGGATTATTTCTATTTTCTTGTGTCTGTTGAGGCCTGTTCTGTGATATGGTCAAGTTTGGAGAAGGTACCATGAGGTGCTGTGAAGAAAGTATATTCTTTTGTTTTAGAATGAAATTTTCTATAGATATCTGCTAAATCTCTTTGGTCTATAACTTCTTTTAATTTTCAATGTATCTCTGTTTAGCTTGTGTTTCCATGATCTGTCCATTGATGAGAGTGCGGTGCTGAAGTCTCTGACTATTATTGTGTGAGTTGCAATGTATGCTTTAAGCTTTAGTAAAGTTTCTTTTAGAAATGTGGATGCCCTTGTATTTGGAGCATAGATGTTCAGAATTTAGGGTTCTTCTTGGTAGAGTTTTCTTTTGATAAGTATGAAATGTCCTTTCTTATCATTTTTGATAACATGTGTTTGAAAGTCATTTATATTTGATATTAGAATAGCTACTCCAACTTGTTCCTTGGGACCATTTGCTTGGAGAATTGTTGTCCAGCCTTTTACTCTGAGGTAGTGTCTGTCTTTGTCTATTTTTGTCACTGAGTTGGGTTTTCTGTATGCAGCAAAATGCTGTGTCCTGTTTATGTATCCAGTTTCTTACTCTATGTCTTTTCATTGGTAATTGAGTCCATATTAAGAAGTAAAGGAAAATACTGTTGCTTTGTGTTAGTTTTGTTGTTAAAGTTGGATTTATGTTTTTGTGGTTATCTTCTTTTTGGTTTGTTAAAAGATTATTTTATTGGTTTTTCTAGTGTATAGTTTCCCTCCTTGTGTTGACACTTTCCATCTACTGTCCTTTTTTGGGCTGGATTTGTGCAACGATATTGTATAAATTCAGTTTTGTCATGGAATACCTTAGTTTCTCCATCTATGGTAATTGAGAGTTTTATTGGGTATAGTAGCCTTGGCTGGCATTTGTGTTCTCTTAGGGTCTGTATGACATTTGCCCAGGATTTTTAGGCTTTCATAATCTCTGAGGAGAATTCAGGTGTAATTTTGATAGGTTTGCTTTTATATGTTACTTGACCTTTTTTTCTTTACTGCTTTTAATATTCTTTGTTTGTTTTGCACATTTGGTGTTTTGACTATTATTCGACTGAAGGAATTTCTTTCCTGGTCCAATCTCTTTGGAGTGCTGTAGGCTTCTTGTATGTTTATGGGCATCTTTTTTTTTTTCCCAGGTTAGGGAAGTTTTCTTCTATAATTTTGTTGAAGATATATACTGGCCCTTTAAGTTGGGAGTCTTTACTCTCTTCTATACCTACTACCCTTAAGTTTGGTCTTTCCATTTTATCCTGGATTTCCTGAATGTTTTGAGTTAGTATCTTTTTGCATTTTGCATTTTCTTTGAATTTTGTGTCAATATTTTAAATGATATCTTCTGTACCCGAGATTCTCTCTTCTATCTCTTGTATTCTGTTGGTGATGCTTGCATCTATGACTCCTGATCTCTTTCCTAGGTTTTCTATCTCCATTGTTGTCTCCCTTTGTAATTTCTTTATTGTTTCGATTTACATATTTAGAACCTGGATGGTTTTGTTCAATTCCTTCACCTGTTTGGTTGTGTTTTCCTGTAATTTTCAAGGGATTTTTGTGTTTCCTTTGTAAGGGTTTCTACCTTTTTTTTTTTTTTCCTTATCTTGTTCTGTATTTTTTAAAGGAAGTTATTTATGTCTTTCTTAAAGTCCTCTATCATCATCATGAGATGTGATTTTAAATCAGAGTCTTGATTTTCTGGTGTGTTAGGGTATCCAGGGCTTGCTGTGGTGGGAGAATTGGGTTCTGATGATGCCAAGAAGCCTTGGTTTCTGTTACTTATGTTCTTATTTTTGCCTCTCGCCATTTGGTTATTTCTAGTGTTAGCTAGTCTTGCTGTCTCTGACTATGGCTTGTCTGTCCTGCAAGTCTGTGTCAATACTCCTGGAAGACCAGTTCTCTCAGGGAGGAATTTGGGTGTGGAGGGCTGTGGCACAGTGTCAGCTCTGGGGCTCAGATGGAAACCAGAAGAATCCTGTTCCAGGCTGCTCCTTGTTCCCTGGCTGGTCTGTCTGAGCAGAAATGGCAGTCTTACCAATGCTCACAGGCTTGTCAGCACTCTTGGGAGACCCATTTTCTCTTGGTAGTATTTGGGCATGGAGTACTGTGGCACATGATCAGCTCAGGGCACAGATGAAAATGCTACTTCAATGTTTATTGCATCAACTTATCACAGTAGCTGAGTCATATTAAGAAACATAGGCTATCCAACAATAAAAGGATTGAGAATTTAATCAAGAAAATCTATCTATCTATCTATCTATCTATCTATCTATCTATCTATCTATCTATCTATTATTCTATCATCTATCTATACATCCATTATCTATCTATCTATCTATCTATCTATCTATCTATCTATCTATCTATCTATCTTTCTATCCATCTACACACACAAACACACAGACACACATAGAAAATATTTTTCTGCCTCAATAAACAAAGTTATTGCATTTCAAGAAAATTAAAGCAACTAGAGATTATCATAGGTATTAAAGTGAATTAAAGCAATGTCAGAAAGACAATGCAATATATTTTCTCTCCTATATGGTTGCTAGATTTTGTGTAGTGATAGAAAATGAGATAAAAACTTAACAGCTTCTATTCTGAATTCTTACTTTAACTGTATAGAAGTTTATTGAATTTTACAGACTTTGATTCTTGATTTTTATGTGTGATGGATTTTATTTATTTGCAATTTTAATAAAAATCTAGGGATATATAAATTAGATATGCATATATGACATGAAAGTAAAAGAAAATCTATCTAAGGCAACAGCAGCATAAGAATGGGATGAGATGGCAAAGGGGGATGGCAATTAGATGTTTATGGGGAATGTATGTGAAGTACATTATATATTTCTATGTAGATATTTTAACAAATCCCAATGGCACAAACTAGTGTGTGTGTGTGTGTGTGTGTGTGTGTGTGTGTGTGTGTGTGTATGTGTGTGTGTATGTGTGTGTGTATGTGTGTGTTTGTGTGTGCATGCACAGATCATCTTTAGAGACCAATTATTTCACTTTAAATATAGTCCCATGATATGAATTCAAATAATAAGATCATAGTTAAGTGTTGAATTATGAGTGGGCATGTGTGCCTCTTTGACTTCTATTTGATAGAGAGCTTTCTTACTGTGCTTGTTTGTGAATCAAACACTTTGTTCATTTAGTAGAATTTAATATTCTTAATGTTCACTTTGATTTTTTCTGCCTTTATCTTCTTTCTGTATTTCTGGGGAGTTTCCTTCTTTGGGGAACATCAGCTTTCCAGTGAATACCATTTTTATTCTGCCTGGGGTATTCTGTTTCATCTTGTTCAAGTGCTGCTTTTGTTCAAATACTCTTTTTCACTTGGGGATTTTTTTTTTAATCAATCTGTCTGCTCATTTTTTTAAATCCCTTGCTGGGGTGCAGATTAATTTTACTTCTTTTCTGTCTCCCTTGTAGTAATTTGGACTTAATCTTGGTCACACATGCTAAGCTTATGTCTCAATGGTGCTTTTCTAAACTCCCCTCTTTGATTAGTCTGTTGAGTGGAGATCTTTGATAATGAGGAGGAATATAAACATTCATTTACTCTTGTATTTCTGAAGTAGTCTATGTTATAATAAATGATGAATTTAACATAATGGGAAACAGGATTCTTGTGTTAATGACAATAAATATTTCATATTTTTGTGGAGAGTACAAAACTATATTCCTGTACAACCAGACTATGTTTTTCCTGCTGTTTCTCCATGTTACTATATGTTTCTCTCAGTGGAGAATTGGAACAGTAACTGTTACATATGTACTTTGAATAATCCAGATTAACTGAAAATTTGGATTCTATGAATACATATCGTGCACAAAATGCTTTTGAAATTTATTAGTTTTACTAGCCTTTTTTCTCCATGTTTCTATGGTGGACAACAGACATAAAAATGGCAAATGAGACTATGAAAGAAAAAAATCAGAATGAATTTGTTTCATGGAATCCATGTGCTGAGAGCATTAACTGAAAACTTAATGTAATTCCAGAAAAAACTATGAGATTTGCCACTCAAAATTAGAATGACAGTGTTCTTTTTATAGGTGTGAAATTAAGACCCAGAGAAGTAGGTGGCAGGGGGCTGAATTCAGATAAAGTATCTAGTTGCCATATTATCTATGCATTCAGGCTTTTAGTTCAGGATTTCATTAGCATTGCATAACATATGAAAGTGTTTAGATAGCACTCAATATACAGAAAGGACACATGATGCCTTTTAATAGCTTAATATTATTATCTTGAAACAACTTTCCCACTGTCTATGTATATTCTTTCTCTCTCTTTCTCTCTCTCTCTCTCTCTCTCTCTCTCTCTCTCTCTCTCACTGGGAAATCGAACTCAGAGCTTTGTGTATACTGGACAAGTGCTGTAGTAATGATTTATATTATCAGTCTTTAAAAAATATAACATAAATAGTCTAGTTTAAATTCTAATTTGAATTAATGGCTAAATCTGTACTTATTTATGGAGTACAATATGATAATCCAATGCATATATACTATGAATAATGAGCAAATCAAGATACAATCTTATAGATACTGACTCACATATAATTTATGTGTAGGAAAATTTATATCCTTCCTCTAATTGTTTGATAAAAATAATTAACTGTTGTGGGCCATATTTTACCACTTGTGAGATTAAATATTAGAATTACAAACCTTCTCATGATTGTATTTTGGTACTCTTTGTCTATACTTGCAGAACTTGTCATAAATTTATATTTTCTTCTACTTACCCCTATTCTAACATTTTCATATTCTTGGTGGCCATTTGTGCCTTTTTTTTCAAGAAATGCTCTCATAGTGTATATTTCCATTAACCATAATAAAAGAGACTAAAATGTTTTATTATGATGTTCTGAAACTTATGTTGTTGCTATGGAGTCTTCATATTACAATGTAAAAACCCTGTTTTTAGTTGTTTTTGTTTGTTGTTGTTGTTATTGTTGTTTTTTTGTTTTTTTCTCTTGCCAGACAGGATTTCTCTGTGTAGCCCTGGCTGTCTTAGAACTCACCCTGTAGACCAAGCTAGCCTTGAACTCAGAAATCCACCTGTCTCTGCTTCCCAAGTGCTGGGATTAAAGGCGTGCACCACCACTGCCCTCCAAAAACCATGTTTCTTATCAAAGAGAAATATATTGCACATACTAGGATTTTCTTTTTAAAGATTACTCACCAGAAGCTCTTATTGCTTTTAGAAACTATCCAGATTTTTAGACTTAAATGAACTATAGCATAATGTGGCACTTTGAGATCAGTAAAGTTTCTCTGAAATTAGTTGATCAGAAAGGAGTTGTAATTTAGAAGATAAAGATATGCATCAGGACCTACACATGATTCATTACTACAATAATATTGACAATAGCAGCTCTCCAGCCTTCCATGCTCAAGGAAGTTTGGTCCTTGCATCAGTAGAGTTGTCGTTATCTGTGCCTACTCTGTGGTGATTCTTAAGTTTTCATACAGGTGGTCAATATCCAGGTTATCAATCTTTCCACCCATGATGATTTTCATATTTCATTTCTATGTGATTTGACAATGTCATAAAAATTAATGAATAAGAGCCACCAGGAGTAGGTCTCAAAGTGGACACATATTTCTAAAACCTCATTCTGGTCATTTTGATTTGTATGTCATGACTGAAAACCATGGGTTGACCTTGACAAGTTTTTCTGTAAATTATAAATATACAAAAATGAATGTCTTCTTTCTTTTAAAAACCTCTATTTTGTCAGAGGTAAATTAGAATTTTAATGTTGATTTCCTAAATACATACATACATACATATATATATATATATATATATATATATATATATATATATATATATATATTACATTATAGTTCTGTCTCATTGTATATCTAAATTTTCGGAATTTGATTCTGTAAGCATATTAAGTAAAAACACTACTCCTGCGCATGCTACAGCTTCTTAAATTTGAACAAGTTTAAAAGGTGTAGGGAGACATCTATGAACTTCAAAAGTAGTCTCAAGGGGTATTTTTCATTCTGAGTACATGCAAAACAAACAAACAAACAAACAAAACAACAACAACAACAACAACAACAAAAACCTGGAAGTTTTGTTAGGATGTATATAGCTCTTGGGGTGTATCATTCTAACTTTTATAAGTTCATTTAAATTTAGGTAAACATAAAATAGTATAACTCCCAAGGGCTTTTTTTCAAATGAATGTTGCTCTACAAGCATCAATCAACTCCAAAAACAATGTGAGCTTATGGAAGCAGGTACCTGCAGGGATCCCCTGCAGGGATCCTGGTCAGCAGGGAAATCAGTCACAGAAAGGTGAGAATAAAAATTCTGGACATATGGACTTAAGTTGGTCAGTCAGACTGCATCAAAATTTTTCTCTGAATCTGATTGTGTGGTCTATTTTATTTATACATATAAACACAGTAAAATATTGGGGGAAAGTCTCCAGGTGACAAATGTTATAAAAAACGTTTCAGGTTGCTACATCAAAATTTCAACTCTACTGATGCAAGGACCAGTTTGTGGTGGTACATGCCTTTGATCCCAGCACATAGGGGCCAAATGCAAGTAGATCACTGTGAGTCACAGGCTAGCTAGGTCTAGAGAGTGAGTTTCAGGACAGCCAGGGCTACACAGAGAAACCCTGTCTCAAACAAAGGAAACAAAACAAAACAAACAAAACAAAACAAAACAACACAACACAAAATGAAACAAAACAGAACAAAAGTTTTCTTAGAAAATTTACTGCTACAGACCCCATAGACCACCAGACATCTCCAGGAGTCTAATTCATAGGCAAAACAATTAGCCTTTATTCAATTCCAAGCTCTGATCCTTCAACCTCTCCAGCATAGTAGAACTGTGCTAAGGTGGTGCAAGCCTTGCCTATTTATCATGGTTGTTGTGACAGAGTAAGAACTTTCCAACTTGGCAGTTACATGATTGGTTGACATTTGCATGGTGCACCTCTATTAGCTAGTAATGCTTTCAGCATGGAATGAACAATTATTGCTAGTTTAATCAATCTCCTTTAGATATTAGGTACTTTCCCTTTAAGAACTGATTGGTTTTTGCTAGGGGTGGAGTGGCTATTTGCTCAGGAGAATTGTGATTGTTGCCAGGGTGACATGGTTCCTAGAACAAGTTGGGATTTTTCCAGTAGCTGAGTTCATTCAGAGGGCAAGTTAATCATAAAATGGCGTCTGAAAGCAAAATGGAGTTTGTAATGTTAAGCTGGGCACTTTAGGGGTAGAGAGGAAGAATTTGTAATAAGCATAAGAATGGATTCTATTGATGAAGGATGAAAATTACATGAGTTCTTTTTCATAAAGGTGAGTTGTATTTATTGAGAGACAAGACCCATGGTTAAGGCATAAATATTTCTCAGGCTTTAGGGGGAAATTCAGGTGGATTACCAGATTGTTGGCTCCCTTTTACTCCAGTTTGCTGTGCTTCCTACATAAGCTATTGTTGTTGCCCTTGTTACCTCCCAGAAGTTGTAGGTAAATTCCTATTGCTGAAGACAACATGCATTTTGAGCACAGGACTTGGCAAAATCAAGCTGGATATAACCTGGAAGCCTTTTCCCTGAGAATTAATTGAACTGTACCATGCAAAAGGTCAAGGGATAAAATCAATCAATAATCTTTCTTGTGTATAAAATCTACATAACACAATAATCACAAGCACACCAATACTTCTTCAAAGATACAATCATGGGACTTAAAATCTTAGGAGCCAACAAATAGCTGTTTGTTTAATTTGACTTAAAATCTACCATAATGGACTTTTTTCCCAATATTTATTAGATAACTTCTTCATTTACATTTCAAGTGTTATCCAGAAAGTTCCCTATACCCTCCCCCCTCCCGGCCCTGCTCCCCTACCTTCCCGCTCCCACATCTTGGCCCTGGTATTCCCCTGTACTGGGGCATATAAAGTCTGCATGACCAAGGGGCCTCTCTTTCCAATGATGGCCAACTAGGCCATCCTCTTCTATATATGCAGCTAGAGACATGAGCTCAGGGGGTACTAGTTAGTTCATGTTATTCTTCCACCTAGAGGGTTGAAGACCCCTTCAGCTCCTTGGGTACTTTCTCTAGCTCCTTCTTTGG
>LR749493.1:4788629-4834456 GCA_902729485.2 Mus minutoides
ATGAGTATGAAGTGCCCCTCTTTGTCTCTTTTGATAATTTTGGGTTGAAAGTCTATTTTATTCGATATTAGAATGGCTACCCCAGCTTTTTTCTTCGGGCCGTTTGCTTGGAATATTGTTTTCCAGCCTTTCACTCTGAGGTAGTGTCTGTCGTTTTTCCTGAGGTGTGTTTCTTGTAGACAGCAAAATGTTGGGTCCTTTTTGTGTAGCCAGTCTGATAGTCTATGTCTCTTTATCGGAGAATTGAGGCCATTGATATTAAGAGATATTAAGGAACAGTAATTGTTGCTTCCTGTCATTTTTGTTTTTAGAGTTGGGATTCTGTTCTTGTGGCTGTCTTCTTTTAGGTTGTTGAAGGATTATTTTCTTGCTTTCTCTAGGGCAGAGTTTCCGTCCTTGTATTGGTGTTTTTCTGTTATTATCCTTTGAAGGGCTAGATTCGTGGAAAGATATTGTGTGAATTTGAATTTGTTGTGGAATACTTTGGTTTCTCCTTCTATGGTAAATGAGAGTTTTGCTGGGTATAGTAGCCTGGGCTGGCACTTGTGTTCTCTTAGTGTCTGTATAATCTCTGTCCATGATCTTCTGGCTTTCATAATCTCTGGTGAGAAGTCTGGAGTAATTCTGATAGGCCTGCCCTTATATGTTACTTGATGTTTTTTCCCTTGATGCCTTTAATATTCTGTCTTTATTTAGTGCATGATATCCTCCAGATATATCCATTTACTCAAAAATTTCATAAAGTCATTGTTTTTAATAGCTGAGTAGTACTCCATTGTTTAAATGTACCACATTTTCTGTACCCACTCTTCTGTTGAGGGACATCTCGGTTCTTTCCAGCTTCTGGCTATTATAAATAAGGCTGCTATGAACATAGTGGAGCATCTGTCCTTGTTACCAGTTGAAATATCTTCTGGGTATATGCCCAGTAGAGGTTTTGCTGGATCTTTCGGTAGTACTATGTCCAGTTTTCTGAGAAACCGCTAACCTGATTTCCAGAGTGGTTGTACCCAGCTTGCAATCCCACCAGCAATGAAGGAGTGTTCCTCTTTCTCCACCTCCTTGCCATCATCTGCTGTCACCTGAATTTTTGATCTTAGTCATTCTGACTGGTGTGAGGTGGAATCTCAGTGTTGTTTTGATTTGCATTTCTCTGATGATTAAGGATTTCAAACATTTTTAAGGTGCTTCTCAGCCCTTAGGCATTCTTCAGTTAAGAATTCTTTGTTTAGCTCTGTACCCCATTTTTAATGGGGTTATTTGAATTTCTGGAGTTCTTGAGTTTTTCTTGAGCTCTTTCTAAATATTGGATATTAGCCCCCTATCAGATTTAGGATTGGTAAAAATTCTTTCCCAATCCATTGGTGGCCTTTTTGTCTTATTGACAGTATCTTTTGCTTTACAGAAGCTTTGCAATTTTATAAGGTCCCATTTGTCGGTTTGTGATCTTACAGCACAGGCCATTGGTGTTCTGTTTAGGAATTTTACCCCTGTGCCCATATCTTCAAGGGTTTTCCCCACTTTCTCCCCTACGAATTGCAGTGACTCTGGTTTAATGTGGAAGTCTTTGATTCACTTAGACTTGAGCTTTGTACAAGGAGATAGGAATGGATCAATTCGCATTCTTCTACATGTTGACCATCAGTTGTGCCAGCACCATTTGTTGAAAATGCAGTCCTTTTTCCACTGGATAGTTTTAGCTCTCTTGTCAAAGATAAGGTGACCAAAGGTGTATGGGTTCATTTCCGGGTCTTCAATTCTATTCCATTGGCCTACCTGTCTGTTGTTATACCAGTACCATGCAGTTTTATCACAATTGCTCTGTAGTACAGCTTGAGGTAAGGCATGGTGATTCCACCAGAGGTTCTTTTATTGTTGAGGATAGTTTTTGCTATCCTAGGTTTTTTTTTTTTTTATTCCAGATGAGTTTGCACATTGCCCTTTCTATGTCAGTAAAGAATTGAGTTGGAATTTTGATGGGGATTGCATTACATCTGTAGGTTGCTTTCAGCAGGATTGCCATTTTGACTATATTAATCCTGCCAATCCATGAGCATGGGAGATATTTCCATCTTCTGAGATCTTCTTCAATTTCTTTCTTCAGAGACTTGAAGTTCTTGTCATACAGATCTTTCACTTCCTTCGTTACAGTCACACCAAGATATTTTATATTATTTGTGACTATTGTGAAGGCTGTGGTTTCCCTAATTTCTTTCTCATCCTGTTTATCTTTTGTGTAGAGAAAGGCCACTATTTTGTTTGAGCTAATTTTATATTCAGTTGTTTCACTGAAGCTGTTTATCAGGTTTAGGAGTTCTCTGGTGGAATCTTTAGGGTCTCTTATATATACTATCATATCATCTGCAAATAGTGATATTTTAACTTCTTCCTTTCCTTTCGTTGTCAAATTGCTCTGGCTAGGACTTCAAGTACTATATTGAATAAGTAGGGAGAAAGTGGGCAGCCTTGTCTAGTCCCTGATTTTAGTGGGATTGCTTCCAGTTTCTCTCCATTTACTTTGATGTTGGCTATTGGTTTGTTGTATATTGCTTTCATTATGTTTAGTTATGGGCCTTGAATCCCTGATCTTTCCATGACTTTTATCATGAAGGGTTGTTGGATTTTGTCAAATGCTTTCTAAGCTTCTAATGAGGTGATCATGTGATTTTTGTCTTTGAGTTTGTTTATATAGTGGATTACATTGATGGATTTCTGTATATTAAACCACCCCTGTATCCCTGAGCTGAAACCGACTTGGTCACGATGGATGTTTTATTTGCTACCTCTCCACTAACAAATACATACATACAAATAACACTAAATGGATTCAGCAATGTGCGTGGGGGGGGCAGGTTAGATTTAGAATAGCACCTTGAGAGTCTCCATTTTTATTATGTTCCTAACTTATGCTAATTCTGCTGGTTCATATTTTCAGTCATTATTAAAATAGCCTCCGAAGCTTGCATTAAGCAGGTCAAACTTCCAACATGAAAATATCTGCCGGGTGCATTATTGAAAATATGAGAATGATGTATTGTTGAACAGAATTTTTAGCATATGAGAAATGTGGTATCACACAATTCACCTGAATTCTTCTAAAAATCCTATCAGGTAGGCACCATTTTGGCCCTCATTATACAAATGAGAACACCGAGGCTCAGGGCAATTTAATTAATTTTCTGAAGACTATACATTCATGAGACACTGAGCAAACCTGCAAATTCAGTATTTTCAGGATCCAATCCCTTATACTCTGATTAATAAAAAAATAAAAAAATAAAAAATATTCCTTGGAAAGTGTCAGTACTTAGAAAGCTAATGAGAAGAGTGTAAAGCAATGAAGACAACATAAGGCAACTATTCTTTTATTAAAATAAATTTAATTTATTTTATAATAATTTTACTATTTATCACATACATATATTATATATTACTATAATAAGTAACAAAAATTAAAATTTATTAAATACATGGTGTAACTTGGCATTATCATAAAGGCCCAAATCCTAAGTTTAAACAGACAATTACATGCTGAGCACTAGCCTCGACTATATATAAAGACCAAAAATAAATGCTGGTATCATATAATTATATTTTGTTTATTAAGTCATATCTTTTACTCTTTTAAATTACCATAGAAGTTGACATTGGTATTTTCCTTCTAAGAATGAGGCAATCAAAATCCAAGAGTTTAAGACATTAATCCATATTATCTAATGAAAAATTAATAGTTGAACATGTTAAATCTATGCATTGTTCTTACTAGAAAATAAACAAATGTTCTTACCAAATGTGGTAATGACTCCTTGGTGAATTTAGCTTTTTTCTCTTTTCTTTAAATAATACCTTAAGGAATTACTTCATTCTCATTTTAGGATGGTTTGGGAGATATTGTTTCTAAATAACAATTTTTCTTTTATTAAAAACTGTTGTTATGCTTTTTACCTCCCTAACATATAGGTTGAGCCACATACCTCTTATTCAACAAAGTTAGAACAGATATGATCTATATCCCCTGTGACCTAAAATGCTTAAGATGCAGAGTTCAGTTCCTCTGATCTTATGTCTTTTCTTTGAAAAATGAGCAAGTCTATGTTAAGATGATTGAAACAGTTGCAGAAATCTATTCTCAGTATGGCATAAATCTTGTGTGGAGAAAAATGTTCTAAAGAGTTGAGATGGAATGTAAAAGTTTGTTGTGTTCATCTATGAAGATATGGCTATCTGTACCTTCATTAGTGATCATTATTGTCATCATAGTATAACATCAATCATTATTTCCCCATAGGTAATATCTTCTATTTACAACAAGAATGAGGTTAAGTTACAAAACTTCAAAAGAAAGAAAACATGGTAATGTCTAAGCATCCATTGATTTCCTTTCACTGCTACACATGACTTAATATGAACCCTGTGGCACTTTTAATGAGGCAGGACTCCTGTTAATGGAAGCTGGAGGAACTGATCTGTATATTTTGAAAATTACTTTCCTTTGGATGGAATCATTTAGAAAGGAAATTACTCATTCTCAGACTTTATAGGTCTATAGGCAGTGTAATCTTGTGAATGTAGCTATGAATCTGGTAATGAGTATAGGTCCTCATTGCCATTTTAAAAACCACTGTTACATCATCTCTGTTATAGTCATGCTAAAAGGTTATATTAAAATATATAAAAGTTATTAATTACTATTAAAATTATATAATACATACACACACACACACACACACACACACACACACANATATATATATATATATATATATATATATATATATATATATAAACATGTAGGTATAAATTTATACAAAGCTCAAAGCTTCAAAATTCCCCTGCTACTCTGAATTTAGAAAACATACTAAGTAATATGATAACATATAAGGTTGTATAAAATATGTATAATATATGTGTTGATATATTTCTGTATTTTGAACTTTTTATAAAATTTTTTCACAATTATTTTATTAACTGTAGGATAAAATACCCATATTGGATAATATTACAATGCTATGAATTTTAATATAGTATAAAATGCTTCCAAATGAAAGAGCATAAATTATATTCTATATATACTTAAGGATAAGTTGGAAACTAAAATAAAAATTTAAAAGTCCTGAAATACTTAAGATATACCATATACATATATATGTACATATGAACATACATATGAGTTCCAAAATACAACCTGCTTATCTGTGTAATATTACTTGTATGTATATTTTCAGGGCCAGGTTTTTGGTATTGGAAAAATCAATCAGTATACTCTTCAATGGAGAAGACTCAGCATTTATTAGTTGTCAACAGTTCTATGCACAATGCTGAGGCATCATAAGCTTCTCCTTAATCTCTTTGACATGTCCATTAGGTTCCATCTTTGTTCAGGCCTCCTTTAAACAGTCAGGACAGTGAAAATTTATTGGCATACTTTTTAATACCCATAAGAGAAACAATTTCACAATTTCACAGCAAACTCCCTGTTCCTCTGACTTTTACAAATTTCCTTTCCCTTTTCTAAAATGTTCCCTGAGCTGCAGTTGTGAGAATGTTTTGTAGATGCATCCATAGAGACTGTTCTCCACAGCTCTGCATTTTGTTTTGTAGAGGAATTTTAATCCAGCAACATAGCTGCTCAAGAAAACGATCACATCGAAAAACTTCTTTGTGATTCAGCTGGAATACAGATAAGCCCTTAGTACATACACACTTTTATTCCCTCTGTCTGAGTACAGATACATCCTTATTATACATCTTTAATCCCTAGCAGTGGAGGTAAGGTTAGGCTGTAGAAGAAAGCAGTCATGTTTGAAAGCAACACCTAACTGAGGGGCAGACAAAGTGACAAATCAGAAACAGATTTGACAGAATGAGTAAGAGATAAGATATGCCAAACTCTCATGAGAACAGAAAGAAAAGAGAAGCTTCTTAAAAGCAATGCATACTCAGTGAGTCAGGTGAGTTTGGTTGAGTTCAGTTCCTAGGAAATTTTTACTGTGACAGTTTTACAGAGACAGGATTTAGAGAGAACAAGCTAGACATAGGTGAAGACAAAGAATAAGAAGGAGCCAGAGGACTAGAAAAAATTACCAGACTTAAAGGCCAAGTAGACCATTTCAGTCAGAAACCAAGTGATATTTGTTTGAATCGGTCAGCTTGGAGAGGAGTTTGGGCCAGCACAACTAAGTTGAAACAGTCAGTCAGAGTGCAAAAAGAGTTAGAAAGGCCCAAGCCATGTATTCACACAGTGTGGGTACTGTTCTCAACTCATTCTGCACCAGAGGAAATAAAAGTGAAATTTCCATGGTTGATGATGTTTTTTAATGGTCTTTATCTTTTTTTCCAAAGAGAAATTTCCATATCAATGGTGAAGACTACACTTATCTGTGAATATAAGAACACATCTTTATATTGTTGTTAGGTATTGTAGAAAGAGCGTGTTTAGTAAGCACAAAGATTTGAATTCTAATACACCATGAACTGGATATAATTTTATATGATTAGATAATTCTCATCCAAAAACATGGATGGAGGAGACAGAGGATGCGAAGTTTAAGGTTATCATCTACAATATACTGTGACTAAGGCTAGTCTGTAATGTTAAGAACTCTGGCTCACAATTAATTATAATTAACAAGAAACAACATATCAAAAGAATTGATTTCATTCTTCAGTATTAGTTAGCTATTTAACTGAAGCACTAAGACACAAGACATTATTTGGGGGTTTGAGACAGATATAAAATGCTGTGCTTAGCAGATCAGTGGCTTGGCCAATACCTACTCAAACGCTGCAGCCTGCATATTTCCCAGGAGGTCTGCAGTGACCAAGAATACAGGTAAGAATTATGCCCAAATATCTATATCAGTTTAGACATCCACACAGCCCAGCAGACACAGGACCTACCCCCATCCCAGAGCACCACCACCCATCTGTCTCACTTCCCTACTGGGGGCCAGACCAGTGGCCTGACACCCAAATGCCACAGCCAGAAGCTGGAAAGAACCCAGATGTCCCTCAGCAGAGGAATGGATACAGAAAATGTGGAATATTTACACAATGGAGTACTACTCAGCAATTAAAAAACAATGAATTCATGAAATTCTTAGGCAAATGGAAGGATCTGGAGGATATCATCCTGAGTGAGGTAACCCAATCACAAAAGAACTCACATGATATGCACTCACTGATAAGCGGATATTAACACAGAAACTTAGAATATCCAAGATACAATTTGAAAAACACATGAAACTCAGGAAAAAGGAAGACCAAATGTGAATACTTCGCTCCTTCTTAGAATGGGGAACAAAATACCCATCGAAGGAATTATGGAGACAAAGTTCAGAACTGAGATGGAAGGAAAGACCATACAGAGACTTCCCCACTTGGGGATTCATCCCATATACAACCATCAAACTCAGACACTATTGCATATGCCAGAAAGATTTTGATGAGAGGACCCTGACATACCTTTCTCTTGTGAGGCTATGCCAATGCCTGGCAAATGCAGAAGTGGATGCTCACAGTCATCTATTGGATAGAACACAGGGCCCCTAATGAAGGAGTTAGAGCAAGTACCCAAGAAGCTAAAGGGGTCTGCAACTGTATAGGAGGAACAACAATATGAACTAACCAGTACCCCCCAGAGCTATGTCTGTAGTAGAATGTGTAGTAGAGGGTGGCCTAGTCAGCCATCAATGGGAGGAGAGACCCTTGGTATTGCATAGATTATATGCCCAAGTGCAGGGGAATGCCAGGGCCAGGAAGCTGGAGTGGGTGAGTTGGGGAGCAGAGCAGGGGGAGGATATAGGGGGCTTTGGGGATAGCATTTGAAATGTAAGTGAAGAAAATATCTAATAAAGAAAGCCTTAAAAAAAAAAAGACTAGGAACATAAACAGGATACAGCATTTTGCCGCATACAAGAAACACATGTGCTGACAAAGACAGTACCTCAGAGTAAAAGACTGAAAAACTGTTTTCCAAAGAAATGGTCTCAAGAAACCACCTGGAGTTGCTATTCTAATATCTAATATAAAAGACTTTCAACCAAAAGTTACCAAATGAGATGGGGAAGAATACTACATACTCATCAATATAATTACATGAAGAGGAATTTTTAATCCTGAACATCTATGCCCAAATGCAAGGGCATCCACATTCATAAAAGAAACTTTACTAGTTCAAAACACCAAATGAACCTGATACAATAATAGTGGGAGACTTCACTCCACTCTCACCAATGGAAAGACCATGGAAACAAGCTAAACAGAGACACAGTGAAACTAACAAGTTATGAAAGAAATGGATTTGACAGATATCTACAGAATATTTCACCTCAAAACATCAGAATATATATTCTTCTCAACACCTCATGGAACCTTCTCCAAAATCGCCCATATAATTGGACATAAAACAAGCTTCAAGAGATACAGGAATAATCACATGCATTCTACCTTATCACCCTTCATTTGCCTGTAAATTTCATGAAGTCATTGTTTTTAATAGCTAAGTAGTAATTCACTGTGTAAATGTACCATATTTTCTATATCCATTCCTCTTTTGAGGGGCAGCTGGGTTCTTTCCAGCTTCTGGCTATTATAAATAAGGCTGCTATAATCATAGTGGAGCATGTATCCTTGATATATGTTGGAACATCTTTTGAGTATATGCCCAGGTGTGCTATAGTTGGGTCCTCAGTAAGTACTATGTCCAATTTTCTGAGGAACCACCAGACTGATTTCCAGCATGGTTGTACCAACTTGCAATCCCACCAGGAATGGAGGAGTGTTCTCCTTTGTCCACATCCTCTTCATCATCTGTTGTCACCTGAGTTTTTGATCCTAGTCATTCTGACTGGTGTGAGGTAGAATCTCAGTTGTTGTTTTGATTTGTATTTCCCTGATGACTAAAGATGTTGACCATTTTTTTAGGTTCTTCTCAGCCATTCTGTATTCCATAGTTGAGAATTCTTTGTTTAGCTCTGTACCCCATTTTTAATAGGGTTATTTGGTTCTCTGGAGTCTAACTTCTTAAGTTATTTGTAACTATTGGACAGTAGCCCTATATCAGATGTAGGGTTGGTAAGGATATTTTCCCAATCTGTATATTGTTGTTTTGTATTGTTGACAGTGTCCTTTGCCTTGCATAAGCTTTTCAATCTTATGAGATTCCATTTGTCTATATTTGATCTTAGAGCCTGAGCCATTTGTGTTCTGTTCAGGAAATTTTCCTATTTGTTGTTGTATCCGAGGCTCTTTTCCGCATTCTCTTCTATTAGATTCTCTTTATCTGGTTTTATGTGGAGCTCCTTGATCCACTTGCTTCATGAAATTCTTAAGCAAATGGATGGAACTAGAAAATATCATCCTGAATGAGGTATCTCAGATCCAAAAGGGCATGCATGGTATGTACTCACTGATAAGTCGATATTAGTCGAAAAGTACAGAAAACCTAGAATATAACCTACAGAAAATATGAAATGTTACAAACAGAAATGCACAAGTTAGGAGGTTTTAATCTCACTTAGAATGGGGAAGGAAATAATCAGGTGAGGCAGAGGGAGGGAGGGAACTGAGTGGGAGAGAGAAGGGGGAGGGGAAAAGGAGAACATAACCAGATATGGGGATTGGGGGCAGGAGAGAAGCACAATGAGCCAAGAGAATGAATAGAAATAAGCATCTGGGGGGTGGGAGGTGGGGGGCATCTAGAAAGAAGAAGAGACCCTGGAGGTGAGATACTCTCAGGACTCATTTGGGGTAACCTTAGCCAAAATGCTCAACATTAGAGAAAGGGAGCTTGAAGTGTCCACCTCCAGTAGATAGACAGGTCCTCAATTGGAGGGACAGGGTTACTAACCCAGAGTTAAAATTCTTGACCCAGAATTGTTCCTGTCTAAAAGAACTGCAGGGGCAAAAATGGAGAGAAGACTGAGGGAAAGGAGACCCAGTGACTGATCCAACTATACTATGATGTGCTTATAGACAGGAGCCTCAGAGAGGCTCAGAGACTCTCAGAGCCTATAAACAGCTGACTAATACAGAAGCAGATATGTACATCCAACCATGTTGACCCCTATGTTTGAATTGGGGGAAGGATTATAGAAGCTGAAAGGGAGAGTGATCCCATAGGAATACTAGTATTCTCAATTAAGCCAGACACCAGAGAGCTTCCAGACATGGAGCCACCAGCCAAGAGCATACAAGGGTATTCTGAGGCCCCTGGCATATATATGTAGGAGATGTCTGTCTGGTCTGGCCTCAGTGGGAGAAGATGAACTTAATCCTCAAAAAACTTGAGACCCAAGGGAAGGGTGAGCCCTGTTATGGAGGGAATACCTTCTCAGAGGCAAGGGGGAAGAGGAATGGGATGAGAAACTGTGGGAGCAGGGACTGGGGGGCAATTATTGGAATGTAAATAAATAAAACATTTTTTTAAGTTAAAAAAGGAAATGGTGACTTTGACATTCAGGTGAGACTGAATTATGTGCATTGTTAATAGGAGTGCCACACATTTGCCACACACTATTTCACAAAGAAATGAACTTTTTTGTCTGTGCTAATCGCTGAGTGGTTTCAGATCCTCCTGTTAGATGAAACAGAGGCAAAGGGAAAACAAGATTCTGTGTAAGGATACTGTGTGTTGCATACTCTTTAGAAATGAAACTTTCTTTTCTTGTTGTAGTTGAACATGTAAATCTTTACATCTATAGTTTATATAGTATATTTAATTTTTTCAAAATATCTCTTGTTTTTTTCTTATTGCGTGTCAAATTGTGTCAGCTAGTTCTGAAGTGAGAGGTATGACTAATGACATTGCTTGAGTTTTTGAAAAAAAAAGAACAATGTGAAAAGATTTCGCAGAGTAACACTGGAACTGTATTATGGGTACAACCTCAGATAAAAAAGGTCTTATGAGAGAATCTAAGGAAAATGTCAAACAAAAGAACAGCTCCCAAATACTTTCTAATGAGAACTCATATTGGTTGACTTACCAGGTACAGAAAGTTTTCATAATTCATCCAATGAATCATCTTTTGCACCTATATTTTATTGTTCACAACTTTTCATCAGCTAAATAGATTTTGTTATAACTCCTTTAGTTTTAACCTAATATCAAGAGATAAGTGTAAAAGTTTAGGTTTATTGCAAAGAATATTACAAAAGTAGTTCAGCTATTAAAAGAGTAAGTGTTTTCATGAAAAACAATTTTGCTCTTCAAGAGGTGTATATAAATAGGTTCATTGGGAGTAACACTGCTGGGAGATGTGGCATTTTTGGAGAAGGTGTGGCCATTTAGGAAGAAATGTTTTACTTGGTGTAGACCTTGTGGTTTCAAAAGCTCAAGCCAAGCATAGTGTCATTCTTTCTTCCTGCTGCCTGTCAATCCAGATGTAAAAGTCTCAGCTCCCTCTATAGCACCATGTCTGTAATGCTTTCTGCCATAGCGATAATGTATCAAACCTCTGAACTGTAAGCCAGCCTCAATTAAACGTTTTCTTTTATAAGAGTTGCCATGGCAATGGTGTTTCTTTACAGCAACACCCTAACTAAGATAGCAAAGAACTCACAAAAGTAATCATTTTTAGTTTATTTGGAATCAAACTTTAGGATATTTTGGAATCTGAGTTCTTCTATTAATTAAAGGTAAATTGCTACAAAGTAAGGAAAGCAGAATGTAAGCAGTATATATTTTTATACCTCTGGTTTTTTCTTTCTGTAGAATTTCTACTGAAAGCACTAAGGGAATATAAATTAGGCATATTTGGAAGTAAAGACAAATCGCAGGCAACACACCTCTCATCAAAGAGAACTGTTTAGATAGATCCACAGGATTGTGCCTATGGCTATTGGAGCTGCTCTGCCCCAGAGATATCAATCTCAATTTTCTCTCTGGGATTCACTTGTATACAGCATTCTTTAGAGGATTCTTTTATCCCCACTACAAATATATTCTCTTTCTCACACAGTCCACTCATTGTCTCTCAAAATTTCTAAACCATTTACCTGGAATTTTCATAAAACTCTATAGTTAAAGGAATTAAAAAATTGGCATGGAAGAAAGTATATCATAAATCCTGGAGAGACATTTATTTTGTTTCATAAAAGTGTTTAATGTATAAAGATGTACCATTTGATGTATATGGTTCATTAAAAGTAATCTAATGGGTTGAGAAAAAAATAATATACTAAAACAGCAAAGGTCATAAAAATAATTTGTAAAAATCTGGTGTTGCCCCCCTTCCTGAACCAGAGTTCTTCACTCCATCTTCACTACCCTTTGCCTCTGAGAAGGTGATTCCCCAATCCCCATACCCACTGACCTCAACCCATATACACACAAATCTCATACCTCAGCATCCCCTTTTCCTGGGGCATCACATCTCTACAGGATAAGACACCTCCTTTCCCAGTGAGGCCAGACAAGGCAGTCTCTGCTACATATGTGCTGGAGGCCATGGGCCTGGTCATGTATGCATGATTTTTGGTTGGTGGCTTAGTCTCTGGGAGCTCTGAGGGAATCTGGGTTAGTTGATACTGATGTTTTCCTATGGTGTTGCAGTCTCCTTTAACTCCTTCAGTCCTTCCTGTAACTCTTCCATAGGTGTCCAGTGACCTCGGTTTAATGGTTGGCTGTAAGTATCTCCATCTGTCTCAGTCAGCTGCTGGTAGAGAACAGCCATGCTAGGCTCCTGTCTGTAGGCACAACATGGCATCAGTAATAATGTCAGGGTTTGGTGCCTGTGCAAGGGATTGATCCCAAGTTGGGCAGGTCTCTGGATGTCTTTTTTTTTTTTTTTTTTTCAGATTCTGTTCCATTTTTGTCCCTGCATTTCCTTTATACAGGAAAAATTCTGGGCTCAAAATTTGAATGTGGGTAGGTGGCCTCATTCCTCCACTGGGAGCTCCGACCATATCCTTGAGGTGGTCTCTTCAGGTTCTTTCTCCCCACCGTTGGGCATTTTGGCTAAGGTCATCTCCATTGAGTCCTGGGAGCAAAGACACATTCTAAATGACCAGCTTCCAGTAGTGAGGTCCTCCATTCCAAAGACCCCATCATTTTCCACATAGAGTGCCAATAGTTGGGAGGGCTTGGTGCTCCAAATCTGGTACTTTGAGAAAACTTCATTGTTTAAAAGTGACATATAACAGTGAGTTACTTGTCACCCTTTCATTTCATTGGTCTAGAATCCCATACCACTTATTTTTAGGATAGGTCTTTCTATCTCAGTCAAGTTTGAAATGACTACTAGACATACCCAGAAGTTTGTTACTGTCTTCATTAGGTTTTCTGTTGTTGTGAAGAAACATCATGGCCACAGAATCTCTTGTAGAGGAATACATTTAATTGTGACTAGCTTACAGATTCAGAGGTTTAGTCCAATATTGTTATAACAGGAAACCCACAGGCAGACATGGTACTGAAGAAGGAGCTAAGAGTTCTACATGTGGATCAGCAGACAAGAGAGAGAGAGGGAGGGAGAGAGAGAGAGAGAGAGAGAGAGAGAGAGAGAGAGAGAGAGAGAGAGAGAGAATAGGCCTGACTTGAGCACTTGAAACCTCAAAGTCCAAATGACAAACTTGTTCAACAAGGCCGTGTTTCCTAAAACAGCCAATTCCTATGTGCCTTTGGAGAATATTTTCATTCAAACTATCACAGTTACCAGGGAGTTTCTAAATCTCATCAAATCAACAATTATCATTAACCATCACATGCCACCATAAGTTGTAGAAAGAACCGTGTATGGGAATCAGATTATTTGTTATGGGCTGAATTGTATTCCCGTCTAAATTCATATGTTGAAGTTCTAAGCTGCAAATGAATGGATTTGGAGACACAAGTTTAAACTTTTTGTTTGTTTGTTTGTTTGTTTTTGGTTTTTTTTTTTGAGAAATTCTTCATTTACATTTCAAGTGTTATCCCAAAAGTCCCCTACACCCACCCCCTGCCCTGCTCCCCTACCCTCCTCCTCCCACTATTTGGCCCTGTCATTCCCGTGTACTGGGGCATATAAACATTGCTAGACCAAGGGCCTTTCTTCCCGAATAATGGCCAACTAGGCCATCTTCTAATACATATGCAGCTAGAGCCATGAGCTCTGGGGGTTCTGATTAGTTCATATTGTTGTTCCATCTATAGGGTTGCAGACCCCTAAAAGTTGCTTGGAAGATGACTCAGCAGTTAAAAGTACTTGCTGCTCTTGTATAAGACCAGAGTTCAGTTCTCAGCATCCATATCTGGTAACTCACATGCCTCGGGACTCAAGATTCAGGAGATCTGATGGCCTATTCTGGTCTCTGTGGGCATGAACAGCCCATACTAAGATCTGTTGCCCGATTCTGGCCTCTGTGGGCATTCATACCCCATACTAATACAAACACATACAAATATACATAAATGTAAATAAATAAATCTTACAATAATGAACATAAAAAAGGTTAAATGAGGTCTTAAGAGTGAGTTCCAATCTGATATGATTGATGCCATTTTCATTTGTTTCTTACTTATTTTTATTGAAAAATATTTAATTCAAAATATTCTGAGGATGGTTTTCACCTCCTCCAAATCTTCCTGACTGGTGTCTTTTTATAAGAGCTTTCCACTGTGATTCTCTCTCTCTCTCTCTCTCTCTCTCTCTCTCTCTCTTTCTCTCTCTCTTTTTTATTATATATTTTCTTTATTTACATTTCAAATGCTATCCCGAAAGTTCCCTATACCCTCCCGCCTCCCTGCTCCCCCACCCGCCCACTCCCAATTCCTGGCCCTGGCATTCCCCTGTACTGGGGCATATTAAGTTTGTAAGACCAAGGGGCCTCTCTTTCGAGTGATGTCCGACTAGGCCGTCTTCTGCTACATATGCATCTAGAGACATGTCTCTTTCTCTTTCTCTACACACGCGCACGTGCACACACACACACACACACACACACACACACACACACACACACACAAAGAAATAGGGATAAAAAGACATTACATAAGAAAAGTCATTTATGTGTCTGACAGCTGTTATCACAAAGAATTTGCACCTTCAACTTGGACTTCCAGTCTCTTGAATATAAAATGTAAAAAGAGAAATTTAGGCACCTGAAACTATCCAGTCTGTGGTATATCGTTAGGGCAGCAGAGGAGACTACTATAAACATGCAGTCCATGAGTCTGAGCAGTTGGAGAGGAGCCAAGTTATGATTGATTAAGATGGTGATCTCATCTTAATTGATGAGTCAGGGGAGGCTTTCCCTCCTCTCTTCTGGTTTAGAATGGCTGAGGTATATCAAGGTCATGTTAGGTGGGTTCTACTGAATACTTCTTCAGGGATAAAATTTCTATAAGCATAGAGTATGTTGGAAATCAGTTTTTATTTATCGGAATTAAAGTGAGTTTATGATATATCTAATGATTAAGAGAAAAGTCCCTGCATTCTATAGTCGAGAGCATAAATGTTGCAAATATGTGAAAATGGAAAAAGAAAATATTTGTATGTTATATAAAATAGACAGCAGTAAAAATTCTGTATGATGAGTCCCACAAGAATTAGATATTACAAAGAATGACAGAAATCATTTTCTAAAGAATAGTTTTAAAATAGTCCCACAAAATGAAATTGGCACTCAAAGGAAAAGAAAAGACAATTAGTAAAAGGAAATTTTTCTTTACTCTGTAGACACAAAGGCACAAAGAACTCTGTTAGAACAGCAATTACAGCAATTCTTCCCAGAACATCAGTTTTATGATTTACCAGAAACCATTCTGACCCTTGGAGAAAAGATTAACACCTTATGAAATATCAGGAATTTAGAACAAAGAGATAAATGGTTACATCTTCAGTGTATAAGAGGGGTGGCAGGAAGAATAAATTGGAAAGGTTCTGGCAATCTCAAAGTCATTAGTATAATTCAAAGACAATGTGTACTGCTTTTTTATTGTGAAAATGTCATTCATGCGAATTATTCATATTCTTATTTATTTCTTAGAACAGAGGATACTCTGCTCTGACATCACCATATTCTGGTAAGTACCTATGTTTGCCCACTAGTAAGAGGTAATGCTTGAGGGAAGGGAAAGTAGACTTTCTCTATGACTTTCAATGGATTGCTACATGAATAAATTGTCAGTTTGTTTTGAAGTTAAATAAGAAAACCAGATTGGAAAATAAAATATATCAGTAAGAATATCTATGAATACATAATTAGAATTAACTATTATTATAAATTTTAATATGTCGACTTTATATCCCTGTCTAGTATGATTTTTTAAAGAAACTGCATATTGCACACTTACCATGTTAGACTAAAATTTCAATAATATATTTTGATACTTTTGTATCACACTGTGATACAAATTTCTTAGGTTTTGATATTATTTTGATATTATATTTTTAGTGATCCTAAATATAAATTGCTATCTATTTTCTTTTTTCAAAAACAGTTTTTATTAGATATTTTCTTCATTTACATTCCAAATGCTATCCCCAAAGCCCCCTATACCCTACCTCTGACCTGCTCCCCAATCCACACACTCCTGCTTCCAGGCCCTGGCATTCCCCTGTGCTGGGGAATATAATATTTGCAAGACCAAGGGCCTCTCCTCCCATTGATGGCAGACTAGGCCATCTTCTGCTACATATGCAGCTAGAAACACGAGCTCTGGAGGTACTGGTTAGTTTATATTGTTGTTCCTCCTATAGAGTGGCAGAACTCTTTCTCTCCTTGGGTACTTTCTCTAGCTTGTCCATTGGGGGGCCCTGTGTTCCATCCAATAGATGACTGTGAGCATCCACTTCTGTATTTGCCAGGCACTATCATAGCCTCACAAGAGACAGCTATATCAAGGTCCTGTAAGCAAAATCTTGCTGGCATATGCAATAGTGTTTTGGTATGGTGGTTGTTTATGGGATGGATCCCCGGATGGGGCAGTCTCTGGATGGTCCTTCCTTTCATCTCAGCTGCAAACTTTGATTCTGTAACTCCCTCCATGAGTATTTTGTTCCCCATTCTAAGGGTAATGAAGTATCCACACTTTGGTCTTCCTACTTCTTGAGTTTCATGTGTTTTACAAATTATATCTTGGGTATTCTAAGTTTCTGGGCTAATATCCACTCATCAGTGAGTACATGTTATGTGAGTTCTTTTGTAATTGGGTTACCTCACTCAGGATAATATGCTCCAGATCCTTCCATTTGCCCAAGAATTTCATAAATTTATTGTTTTTAATAGCCGAGTAGTATTCTATTGTGTAAATGTACCACATTTTCTGTGTCCATTCCTCTGTTGAGGGACATCTGGATTCTTTCCAGCTTCTGGCTATTATAAATAAGGCTGCTATGAACATAGTGAGGCATGTACCTTTATTACAAGTTGGGACATCTTTTGGGTATATGTCCAGAGGAGGTATTGCCTGATCTTCTGGTAGTATTATGTTCAATTTTCTGAGGAACCACCAGACTGATTTCCATTGCTTGTACCAGCTTGCAATCCCACCAGCAATAGAGGAACATTATTCTTTCTCTATATCCTCGCCATCAACTACTGTCACCTGAGGTTTTTTTTTTTTTTTTTTTTAACTTAGCCATTCTGACTGGTGTGAGGTGGAATCTCAGGGTTGTTTTGATTTGCATTTCCCTGATGATTAAGGATGTTGAACATTTTTTCAGGTGCTTCGCAGCCATTCTGTATTCCTCAGATGAGAATTCTTTGTTTAGCTCTGTACTCCATTTTTGAATCAGATTATTTGATTTTCTGGAGTCCATCTTCTTGAGTTCTTTATATATATATATATATATATATATATATATATATATATATTGGATATTACTCCCCTATCTGATTTAGGATTGGTAAAGTTCCTTTTCCAATCTGTTGGTGGCCTTTTTGTCTTATTGACAGTGTCTTTTGCCTTATAGAAGCTTTGCAATTTTATGAGGTCCCCTGTCTTGATTTTGGATCTTACAGCATAAGCCATTGCTGTTCTGTTCAAGAATTTTTCCCCTGTGCCCATATCTTTGAGGCTTTTCCCTACTTTCTGCCTCTGATTTTATGTGGAGTTCCTTGATCCACTTAGACTTAAGATTTGTACAAGGAGATATCCATTAATCAGTCACCAAACCCCGACACTATTGCATAGGACAGCAAGAGTTTGCTGAAGGGACCCTGATATAACTGTCTCATATGAGGCTATGCAAGTGCCTGGCAAATACAGAAGTGGATGCTCACAGTCATCTATATGATGGAACACAGGGCCCCCAACGGAGAAGCTAGAGAAAGTACCCCAGGAGCTGAAGGGCTCTGAAACCCTAAAAGAGAACAACAATATGAACTAATCAGAACCTCCAGAGCTCGTGACTCTAGATGCATATGTAGCAGAAGATGGCCTAGTTCACCATCATTGGGATGAGAGGCCCCTTGGTATTGCAAACTTTATATGCCCCAATACAGGGGAATGCCAGGGCCAAGAAGTGGGAGTGGGTTGGTAGGGGAGCAGGGCGGGGGGAGGGTATAGGAACTTTCGGAATAGCATTTGAAATGTAAATTAAGAAAATATCTAATAAAATAAAAAGAAATTTAAAAAGAGTCGGAATAAAATATTCTACTAAAAAAATGGATCAATTTGCATTCTTCTACATGCTAAACGCCAGTTTTGCCAACATCATTTTTTTGAAAATGCTGTCTTTTTTCCACTGGATGGCTTTAGCTCCCTTGTCAAAGATCAAGTGACCATAGGTGTGTGGGTTCATTTCTGGGTCTTTAATTCTATTCCATTGATCTATCTGTTTGTCTCTGTACCAGTATCATGCAGTTTTTATCATAATTTCTCTGTAGTACAGCTTGAGGTCAGGAATGGTGATTCCCCCAGAGGTTATTATATTTTTAGAATAGTTTTGCTATCCTAAGTTTTTTGTTATTTCATATGAATTTGCTAATTGCACTTTCTAACTCTGTGAAGAATTGAGTTGGAATTTTGGTGTGGATTGCATTGAATCTGTAGATTGCTTTCTGCAAAATAGTAATTTTTACTATATTAATCCTGCCAAACCATGAGCATGGGAGATCTTTTCAACTTTGAGATCTTCGATTCCTTTCTTCAGAAACTTGAAGTTCTTATCGTTCAGTTCTTTCACTTCCTTAGAGTCACACCAAGGTATTTTATTATATTTGTGATTATTATGATTGGGTTTCCCCCCTAATTTATTTCTCATCCTGTTTATCCCTTGTGTAGAGAAAGGCCACTGATGTGTTTGAGTTAATTTTATATCCAGCTACTGCACTAAAGCTGTTTATCAGGTTAGGACTTCTCTGATGTAATTTTTAGGGTCATATATATATATATATATATATATATATATATATATATATATATACACATACACATACACATGTATGTACTATCATATCATCTGCAAATAATGACATTTTAAATTCTTCAGTGGTTAATAGCACAGGTTGTTCTTCCAGAGGACCTGGGTTCCACTTCTAGCACTAGTGTCTAATCATCCTTCTTAAACGTAACTCTGATGTAAGACCTGCAGTTCAGCATCAAACCCTAGTCCATTGCCCACAACTGTCTGAAGGCATCCACAGTGTCCCATATGCTGACCTTAGGCATGCAGGTCTTGGCCAGTTTCTGGTAGTGCAGGCCTTAAAACCTGCTCAGCATCCATAGGGTAGGGGGGAGGTGTGTCTCATCACTCTTGTCACCTTGTTCAGCTGCCCTGGATCACTACTGGTTGCCACTACTGTGTTGGCATTATGTGAACTTTACTCCCTCTTTGGATTTCTTCTTCTGGGTTTATAGTAGAAAGGGAAAAGTTGATATATTAAATTTTATAATAATAGATAATTCTAATTATGTATTAGTATATATTCAATGCACAAAAGAGAGGGCAGGAAGAATAAAATTGTAAAAGTTCTGGCAATCCCAAACTCATGAGTACTGCCAATTCAAAGACAAGGTGTACTGCCTTTTTATTGTGAATGTGTCATGCTAATTATTCATAGTGTGTTCTGTTCAGACTGACGTTTTCCTTCTAGTGTGTTCTTTATGCTGAATAGGTGGACAGAAATTTCTTAAATTTGATTTTTATCATAGAATTATTTTTATTGTTGATGAGTGAGTATCCTGTTCTATGGTTTCTTTTGCTCACTATGGTCCTTAGTCAAGCTATGCGTCCTGTGCAAGAGAATGTTTCTGCAGGTTAGGTGGACGCACAGCATTTATTACTCATATATATTCAGTCCTGACATTTTTATTTGCTTTATTTTTGTGGCGGGGGGGGGTTGTTTTTCAAGATAAAATGAAAGTCTCTTTCTATCTAGCCTACAGTCAACTTACTTTTAAGGAAGGCATGGAAGAATATAGGTGAACTGAAAGCGAGAGCACATAAATCTGAATTGGGCATGGAAGGCTTTGTAGAAAATCTTGGTCTCACTCCTCAGGTCACAATAACAATAGGCCTAGTGGATCTCTTGTGATATCAATGAATAAGGAAGAATATTGCGGCCTAAAAGGTTTTATAAAAGAGACAGAGAGATGAGTAATGGAAAAAGAGGAGACAGAAACACATTCATCAAAACTAAGGATATATAGAGAGAGGCCTTATGAAAACACGTCAATATGTAAGGTAATTAAAATACAACTTTAAGAAAGGCATTTGAACAAAGGTACCTCCCACAGCCAAATGAAGCTGCACTCAGAATACAGGGCATATTAAATGAAAATTTCATTGTTGCAAATGACATAACATGCTTACTTATTATTGGTCAGTGAGACATTTGAGAACCTGAAACAAACCATTGACAGTGACATTGTTTTTTGTTGCTATTATAAGTGAATGATAAGAAAGTAGATGATAAGCCTGTTTCCTCAAACAATACACACATTGGTTTCAGAACATGGAGAAATCTATTTCGAACCTACCAGGAAGGTTACTTTCTGGCTAGCTTTCATAGTGTTAGAAGGTGCTATGAGGATGCTGTGGTAGAAAAAAACAAAACAAAACAAAACAAAACAAAACAAAACAAAACAAAACCTAATGCTCTGACTTAGCACTGGGACTAAAAGTTACATCAGGATGTGACCACTGGTGCAGTACTGGGGAGAAAAATAATCTCACCTCAATTTTGATTAGATTTGAGCCTCTTCTACAGGAAGGAATTTATGCATGCTTATGTAAGCATGCTTAAAACCTATAACAAAATAAGTCATAGGTCCTAGTGAAAGGCCTATGATATTGATCTTTTAAATGATCATGTTGTCAAACTGTCTCTAAATATTTATGTTTATATCTACATTTTTGTGTTTCTCTCAACATTGATTAGAGAAAATTCTCAAAGCACTGGGTAGTGGTTAGTATAGAGCCTTTTAATTGTTTAAAATACTGAGAGTGGTTGAGTCTCAGTCCCTAGCATTATAAATAAAACATCTATCAATTTGTGCCTCATCTCCTACCTACAGGTCAAGGAAGACTGGGGAAAAGGGGACAGATAAAATGTAGGAGCCAGAGAACGAGGAGGAGTACACTGAAATGCTGTATTCTGGGTGTGATGTTGCTTTGTACACAGGAACTCATTTTCGCTATGGATACTGGCTGAAGACCTGTATGTGAACAAGCCAGATTAAAGTTTGAGTAGAGATGAGGGAAGAGCTCCTGAAGGAGAGGGAAGTCACTTTTCTTTGGATAGATGGCCACTGTGAGGTTGCCTATTCTTCAGTGGATGACACCGCAGACTTTGCAAGTAAGATAAGGACTGATTTGAACCAGCAGGGAGGAAAGAAAGAAAGAAAGAAAGAAAGAAAGAAAGAAAGAAAGAAAGAAAGAAAGAAGAAAGGAGGAAGGAGGAAGGAAGGAGAGAGAGAGAAAGAAAGAAAGAAAGAAAGAAAGAAAGAAAGAGAAAGGAAGGAAGGAAGGAAGGAAGAGAGAGAGAAATAAAGAAAGAGAGAGAAAGGAGGAAGGAGGAAGGAAGGAGAGCAAGAGAAAGAAAGAAAGAAAAAGAAAGAAAGAAAGAAAGAAAGAAAGAAAGAAAGAAAGNGAAGGGAAGGGAAGGGAAGGGAAGGGAAGGGAAGGGAAGGGAAGGGAAGGGAAGGGAAGGGAAGGGAAGGGAAGGAGGCATGAAATTTGGATAGAGATGAAATATGTGATAGGTGTCCTGGGGAAATTTTTTGTTTGTTTTGTTTTGTTTTGTTCTTACGCTGTGTTTACTCTAAATAAAATTTTCATGAGAACTGTGAAGTACTGTGAAGGGATTCAAAGGCTTCTTTGAATTAATGAAAACTAATTGGAGATAATACTTTAAAGTCATGTGATTATTAGCAAATATTTTTTCTTATAGGGAAAGTTTTATTTATTTAGTTGAATAAGTTATTTATTTAATTTATATAATGTTTTCAGCTTCCTCTGATCTCAGTCCCCTCCTTTCCTCTCTTCCCCCAATCCATCTCTCCCCCCCTTCTCCTCACAAAAGGGTAGTTGCAGTAAATCTAGGCACATCTACTCCTATTGAAGCTTCTGTCTCTTTCAATCTTTCCTCCCTATCCTCCACAGGATCTTCCAAGCTCCACTTAATGTTTGGCTGTGAGTCTCTGCATCTGTTTCCTTCAGTTCTTGGATAAGGCTTCTTAGGTGTCAGGCTCCTGTTTGCTAATATAGGAGGACATCAATAAGTGTTAGGGGTAGGCTCTCTCTTAGAGCATGGATCTTAGACTGGGCCAGTCATTGGTTGCCCCCTCCCTCCATTTCTGTGGGTCAATGGTTTGGTGGCTTGGTTGAAGTCCTAATCCCTTCATTGGAAGTTTTGCCTGGTTACAGGAGATGGCTTGTTGAGGCTCCATATTCTCCATTGCTAGAAGTCTTAGCTCTGGTCACCCTCATAAATTTCTGGGGGTTTCCATTGCCCTAGGTTCTTTCTAGAGATGATAAGTTCTTAGACTTGGTGGCAAATATTTCATTGAGTAGTATGCATAAAGCTTCATAAAGGAGATAGGTTTGAAAATTTTTTTCATGAATCTTTGTGTGGTTTAAGTATCAGGGTGACCATGGACTCATAAAATGCATTTGACAGTGTTCCCAAGGTTTCTATTTTGTGAAATAATTTGAGGAGTATTGGTATCAGCTTTTCTTTGAAGATTAGCAGAATTAAGCCCTAAAATCCTATTGCGCTAGATTTCATTTGTTTGGGAGACTTTTAATGATTTCTTCTAGGTTCTTAAAAGTTATAGGTCTGGTCACACTTAACCCCGACGTGATTGACAAATGGGACCTCATAAATTTGCAAAGCTTCTGTAAGACAAAAGATACTGTCAACAGGACAAAAGGGGCACCAACGGATTGGGAAAGGATCTTTACCAATCCTAAATCAGATAGGGGACTGATATCCAATATATATAAAGAACTCAAGAAGGTGGATAGCAGAAAATCAAATATCCCCATTAAAAAGTGGGGCACAGAGTTAAACAAAGAATTCTCAACAGAGGAATACCGAATGGCTGAGAAGCACTTGAAAAAATGTTCAACATCCTTAATCATCAGGGAAATGCAGATCAAAACAACCCTGAGATTCCACCTCACACCAGTAAGAATGGCTAAGATCAAAAATTCAGGTGACAACAGATGCTGGCGTAGATGTGGAGAAAGGGAAACACTCCTCCATTGTTGGTGGGAATGCAAGCTGGTTCAACCACTCTGGAAATCAGTCTGGCGGTTCCTCAGAAAATTGGTTATAGTACTACCGGAAGATCCTGCAATACCTCTACTGGGCATATATCCAGAAGATATTCCATCTGGTAATAAGGACACATGTTCCACTATGTTCATAGCAGCTTTATTCATAATAGCCAGAAACTGGAAAGAACCCAGATGTCCCTCAACAGAGGAATGGATACAAAAAAATTGGTATATTTACACAATGGAGTACTACTCAGCTATTAAAAACAATAAATATATGAAATNATACAATTTACTAAACACATGAAACTAAAGAAGAAGGAAGATCAAAATGTGGACACGTCACCCCTTCCTAGAATTAAGAACAAAGAACACATTGAAAAAGTTAAAGAGATCATGTGTGAAGCTGAATCCAAAGGATGGACCCAATGACTGCGGCTGCCAGGGATCCATCCCACAAACAGCCACCAAACATAGACACTATAGCATATGCCAGCAAGATGGTGCTGAAAGGGCCCGGATATAGCTGTCTTGGGGGAAACTATACCAATGCCTGGCAAACATGGAGGTGGAAGCTCACAGTCAGCTATTAGATGGAACACAGGGTTCCCAAGGAAGGAGCTAGAGAAAGTACCCAAGGAGCTGAAGGGGTCTTCAACCCTCTTGGTTGAAGAATAACCATGAACTAACTAGTACCCCCTGAGCTCATGTCTCTAGCTGCATATATAGAAGAGGATGGCCTAGTTGGCCATCATTGGGAAGAGAGACCCCTTGGTCATGCAGACTTTATATGCTCCAATACAGGGGAACGCCAGGGCCAAGAAGTGGGAGCGGGTGAGTAGGGGAGCAGGGCCGGGATGGGGGAGGGTATAGGGAACTTTCTGGATAACACTTGAAATGTAAATAAAGAAAATATCTAATAAAAGTTGGGAAAAACAAAACAAAACAACAAAAAATTTATAGGTCTGTTTAATTTGTTAACCTGATCTTTATTTAGATTTGCTAAGTGGTATCTATCAAGCAAATTGTCCACTTCATTTATATTTTCCAATTTTGTGAAGTGCATGCTTTTGAATTAAGACTTAATGATTCCTTGGATTTCCCTAGTATCTCTTCTCATGTACCCCCTTTTCATTTTTTCATTTAGTTTTTTTTCCCCTGATAATGTCACTGATAATGGACACCTTCAAATTTTTCAAAGTGTCCTTTTTGTCTATGGATTTATTTCTATTGCTGTTTGGCAATCAGGCCAACCTATATGATATCTTACTTGTAATAGTTATTTCCTACATGATGTGCTTGTAAGTTTAAGGAATATATATCTAAAACAGGTCAGAGTCTATTAATATAAATATGCTTTGAAATAATATTTAAAATGAGTATTCTTTGTTCAGCTTTAATTTAAGCAATTTGTCAATTATAGTGTTGCATATTATGTCCCTTGTGTGTGACTTCCTCTCTATCATGTTTTGGTATCTAATTTTTCTTTTAAAATCTCTGTGTAAAACCAAGTGATTTCTCCTTCTGCATGGCTGATGTGATATTTATCATCCATAATCAAACATATTGTTTTAATCACAAAGAAAGAAACCCCCTAAGTATGAAAATTTAACTTTATATTCTAAAAGATAATAACTTACTTATAATTTTCCTTTATCAATTTCCAGCATTTAAATATCTCAACAATTTACAGTATTTAAACAGACAATGTACCATTACAATTTAAGTATTCAATAAAGAGGATGCATTTTCCTCCATCAAATTGTGCATTCAAAACCAAGGAATGGCATTCAGTAACATAAATTAAATTTTTTTTTTTCTGTTGCACTAGCATTCGTTTCTATCCTACTATGTTTGAATATCTTATTTTTTTAGTGATTTCCATGTTAAGAAGGGAGATAAGGTGAGAGATAGAATCAAAGGTCTTTCTGAATTCTGTTTGAAGCCAATCTGTTGTCACTATTTTAACAGAAGAATTTAAGACAGAATTCTGCACTTGACTGAGAACACAGTGATTCTTCTGACCTACCAAGAGTTCTTCCTAGTACATGGTAAACAGACAACATTTCTGTAGTCATAATAGCATCTGTATTTTTCCTACCTAGAATCTCTTTTACCAGCAATATAAAGAATTTTGTACCTTTAGTAGTACTCAGGGTAAAAGAAAAATTTCTTTGGAGACTAAAAGAATTTAGCTCTTTATGGGAAGATTATAAATATACTAAAAGAACAAATTTTATTCCACAGTAAACATTGTCAGCTTTGAAGATGCCAAATGTAAGGTCTGTGGGTTTCCTATAGTTCAAAAGTACTTATGATAGTCTACAACTTAGGTCACAGTTATATTGATTTGAAAAGTCATACACAAAACTGCATTCATTGAAATAAAACACAAGTCATAATATTTAATGTAAGCTTTGGACTTTTGCTGTTGATATTACCATTGCATAATATATATTAAACTCTGTCATAAGAGATTCTCAAGTGGTATGAGTCTCAAGTGAAATTTAATTTCTTCTGAGGAAATAGAGCATTGTGAGACATTGAATGTAATAATATGGTGGGTATATAAGCAATTAGATTTCCTTTTCTCATTGGGCACTAAAAAGCTAAAAGCATACTTACTGTAGCATACACTAACAAGATGCATTCATTCATGATTCACCCTTCTGGTTATATTTAATTGAATATTCCTAATCTTGATTTGTTTTCTGATAGTATATCTAAAATACTTAATATTTTCTTGTTTTATACTTTGTGTGTTTGTGTGTTGCTTGAGGTAAGAAAAATCAGACAATAGAAAAATAATTGGGAAATATACTATCAGAATTAGTTGTCTATTGATGTATAAGATGCAATAATAGATTTTGGTAATGGCTTGAACAGTAACAGAGACAAAAACTAGATTTTTAGATCAGTAGTCAAACACAGATCTGAAACAAATGTGTTAGTTAGCTTTTGCTGTGCTAACAAAATGACTAAGTAAACAAAAGAAAAAATATTTATTTTTGGCCTATGGCTATAAATATTTTAGTGTTTGGCTGCCATTTTGGCCCCCAGGTGAGGAATAATATGGACAAAGCAGAAAATGGAACAAAATTGCTCTATGGTTGTCAGGAATCAGAGATGAAGGCAGGAAGGGTAGAGGGAAACTTATACTCTTCAAACATATAAAGCTGGGCATAGTGGCTCACGAAATACTAGTACTTGCTAGGTGGAGGCATGCTATGATTTTTAGGCCTGATTAAACTATTGAATATTGAGTTATATAGTCTATCAACCAATCACTTATTGAATCCATAATTATTTGCGTTCTCAGGTTCCAATAACTTCTCAGAACGTTTACTCTTGAACTCTGCATTGAGGACACAAATCTTCTATATAAGGTCCTTTCAGAACAGTTCATGGGCATCCTGTAATTATGTGCTAAACTTTAAAATCAGTTTAATATGTACATTCATTCAACAGAGGACACAATATAAAGAAAAGTGACTGTCCTTAGAACTTTGAACTGTAGCTAGCTCCTCAGCTGTGGGGGATTATAGTCCCCCTACCTCCCCAATTGTTGAAATGATTATTGTCTTGACCTGGTACAGGTGGTGTGCTGACAACCACAGTTGCTATGAGTTAATGAGTGTTGTAGTACTGTCAAGTCTAGAAATCACTGTGGTTCTAGTTGGGCCCTTAAAATCTTACTGCCCTCCTTTGTAATGAGTCCTGAGCCATGCAGGAAGAAATGAAATAAACGCCTAATCTATGTCAGAGTACTTCACAGGCATATATTCTCTGTACTTTGAGCAGTTTTGAGTTTCTATGTTAACCTCCATCCACTACATGAAGAAATGTCTCTGATGAGAACCAGATCTGTACTAACTTATGGACATAAATATATAGATTTAGAGGTCACTTTGATACTTTGTGTATTTAAGTCAGTTCTGTGAAGAACATTATATCCTATGTAGGTAAATTCAAATTAACCTTGTATATAGTAGGTTTCCATATTGATTTTAAGAAATCCTTAATGCAAATTCCCATTTCTTACCATCAATCAAATTTGTAAATCTTTTGGATCATAAAGCAATACAGTCACAGACTTTAAGAATTCCAGTGTGGGCATTTTTCTAGGATCATTATTATGTTTGCCATAATAATACTAAGAGAGTGGCAAAAATAAAATTGTTTCATAAGAATTCATCACATTTCATTAAGGGTAATTGTTAAATACTGAAATCTCCCATAAACTTTTCTGTGTATCAAAAATTTCTGTGTACACTGAATGTATTCCAAAATAATATTCAATGAAGAGAAGAGCACATCACATTACACTTCACAAATATATACAATGTTAACAATTAAAATAATACCAAAAATGAGAATCCTGTATTAAGAAAATAAGCCATAACATCTACAAATATAATACTAAAATGAGGAGAATGTAGCAAAGGCTGAAAAATTATTTAGAATTTCAAAATGTGGTATACCAGAAGATATCAATGGGAAAAAGCTAATTCACAGAGCTGTAGAAATAGATTTGTAAAAACTTTGTGAATGATTATGCAATATTCAACGTTCAATGACGCTCGTAACTAGTTAATGGAAACAATAAACATGACGGATAACAGGTAGTTTCATACCTGAAGAATGATTCATCAATTTCTCTATTCCATTTTTGAGTGCTATGTTATTTTGTTACCATTGTTTGGAAAGAAATTACAATAAAGTGTTAAAAATCTTCATTAAGTCTCTATAGAAAATAGTACAGGTAAGGTGACAATTTTTTTCCCTTTCTGGTCACTATTAGAGTACAATATATACTGTGTGTTGATAAATGTGGCAGGATTGAATATAGAAAAAAAAAAGAAGAAAAGCAACGGCTAGTATCTATTTAAACAACTGTAATGACTGAAGAGTTCTATCAATTATTACAGCCAGAAGAAGAAAATGGTAGAACATATGTTCTAGAGAGCTCTAAGCCAGATTCATCTGACAACATAGTTAACACAATATGTTAATGCACATGTTGAGACTCATGCTAAATATTCCTCAAAACATCACGGAATTGGAGCACATTGAAGGATAAAGGAGTTCTTAAAATTATACTACTGACAGCAAGATTGGAATTATTTATGATGTTTATAAAGCATGACCTTGGTGTTCATAACTCATAATATATACATTGGTTTATAGGTAGTAATAAACAAAAAATATTTTCTATATGAATATGATATAAACTTGTTATGTAACTTTGAGCAGCCCAGATTGTTCATTTGGAGAGATTTGGTTTATTGGCTGTTTATTTAAGACAAGACCTTAGTATTTAGTCCAAGCTAGCTTAGAATGTGCTAAGCTTCTAAAGATGGCCTTGAACTTCAGACTATCCTTCTGTCATAGTCTCCCAAGTGCTGAAATTACAACCATATGCCACCAAATGCATGCTTTAAATTGTGAAATTTATATAATTGGTATAGTGTGTATTTTCTGTTACAAAATAAGACAGAAACAATGAAAAGATAATGCATTGAAAATACAGACTCTCTGAAATAGGCTAGAATGTACCTGGATATGGCATCACCAAAGGAAAGGTAAGCTTCTACGATGTCTCAAAAACAAAGCACTGAATGAAAATGATAACTTTCATGTAGCAGGATGATTTTCTGTAATTTTAAAAGTGACAAAAATAATTTATGGGTTAATTAAATATATGACTACTGAATTATCTGCACAAAAAAATCAGAACCTTTTTTTTTGTATTTTATACAGAAGGATTTGCATATAAAAGAACTTTTTGAATTTGGATGCTGTGAAGAGTAGAGGTTAGATATGTCTAACTTTGGGAAACTTTAAAAGAATAAGCGAAAATAAATCATGACAAACTTTTATACTAAATGATATCTGAATATAATTTTTATACATTCAATATATTTATATCAAAATAAGTTTTGAAGTAAAATTATTGTTAGATATAAACATTAAATAAAGATTGGAAACTTAAAATTTAAGGGCCAAGCTTAACCAAAAGACCAGTTTTTTATACTTTTTGAGTTCAAAATAGTCACTTGAATTTTATTTGTCTTATTAACATAAAACAAAAGAAAAAATTAAATATAATAGACAAAGTACTTATTACTGAAATATTTATTGTACCATCTTTTAAGTACAGACTGTAAGAGTTCTATTTTCCTCCAGTATCAGTAGAGATTACCTTTGGGTTATTAGAATATGTAGACTTTTATTCTCTTTCATAGTTTTTCAAAAATTTGTGTAATCTTCATATGATGGAGATATAAATAATTAGTGAACATGTTACAGGGCATGAAATGAATATGTGCTAATAGTGCTAAACATTTCCTCTGTTTTGTGATTGAAACCTTTAATAGCATTGACCTAACCTACATATCTGATATAGTGACAGACAGGTATATCAATGAAAGAGAATTGAAGACCCAGAAATGTACCCACACACCTATGGTCACTTGATCTTTGACAAAGGAGCTAAAACCATCTAGTGGATAAAAGACGGCATTTTCAACAAATGGTGCTGGCTCAACTGGCAGTTAGCATGTAGAAGAATGGGAATTGATCCATTCATTTCTCCTTGTACAAAGATCAGGTCTAAGTGAATCAAAGACCTCCACATAAAACCCTATACACTGAAACTAAGAGAAGAGAAGTGGGGAAGATCCTCAAGCACATGGGCACACAGGAAAATTGCCTGAATGGGACACCAATAGCTTATGCTCCAAGATCAAGAATTGACAAATAGGACCTCATAAAATTGCAAAGCTTCTGTAAAGCGAAGGACACTGTCAATAGGTCAAAATGGCAACCAACAGATTAGGAAAAGATCTTTACCAGCCCTACATCTGATAGAGTGCTACTATCCAATATATACAAAGAACTCAAGAAGTTAGAATCCAGAGAAACAAATTATCCAATTTAAAAAAATGGGGTATAGAGATAAACAAAGAATTCTCAACTGAGGAATACCTAAGGGCTGAGAAGTACCTAAAAAATGTTCAACATTCTTAATCATCAGGGAAATGCAAATCAAAACAACCCTGAGATTCCACCTCACACCAGTGAGAATGGCTAAGCTCAAAAACTCAGATGATAGCAGATGCTGGGGGAAAAAGAGGAACACTCCTTTATTGTTGGTGTTATTGCGAGTTGGTATACCCACTCTGGAAATCAGTCTGTTAATTCCTCAGAAAATTGGAGATAGTACTACTTGAGGATCCAGCAATACCACTTCTGGTCATATACCCAGAAGATGTCCCAACTTTTAATAAGGACACATGCTCTATTATGTTCATAGCAGCCTTATTTATAATAACCAGAAGCTGGAAAGAACCCAGATGTTCTTCAACAGAGGAATGGATACAGAAAATATGGTACTTTTACACAATAGAGCACTACTCAGCTATTAAAAACAATGAATTCATGAAATACTTAGGCAAATAGATGGAGCTAGAGAATATCATCGTGAGTGAGGTAACCCAATAACAAAAGAACATACATGATATGCACTCACTGATAAGTAGATATCAGCCCAGAAGCTCAGATTATATTACCCAAGATACAATTCACAGACCACATGAAGCTCAAGAAGAAGGAAGGCCAAAATGTGGATATTTCAGTCCTTCTTAGAAGGGGGATCAAAATACCTACTGGAGGAGGTACAGAGACAAACTGTTGGGCAGAAACTGAAAGAAAGGCCATCCAGTGACTGTCCTCCCTGGGGATCCATCCCATATAGTTAGTAAACCCAAACACTATTGCAGATGCCAACAAGTGCTTGCTGACAAGACCCTGATATAGCTGTCTCCTGAGAGGCTCTGCCAGTTCCTGAGAAATACAGAGGAAGAAGCTTACAGCCAACCATTGAACTGAGCAGTCGGTCCCTAATGGAGGAACTAGAGAAAAGAGTCAAGGAGCTGAAGTGGTTTGCATCCCCTTAGGAGGAACAACAATATAAACCAGCCAGTATCCCCAGAGCTCCCAGGGAATAAATCACCATACCAACCGAAGAGTACACATGGAGGGACCCTTAGCTTCAGCTACCTATGTAGCAGAGGATGGTCTTGTCTGGAATTAATGGGAGGAGAGACCCTTGGTCCTGTGAAGGGTCGATGCTTCAATGTAGAGGAATGCCAGGACAGGGAAGTGGGAGTGGGTGGGTTGGTGAGCAGGGGGAGGGGGAATAGGACATGGGGTTTTCAGGGGGAAATCCAGGAAAGGGGATAACAGTTGAAAAGTAAATAAAGAAAATATCTGCTGAGTGTGGTGGCACATGCCTTTAATCCCAGCACTCAGGAGGCAGGCAGATTTCTGACTTTGAGGCCAGCCTGGTCTACAAAGTGAGTTCTAGGACAGCCAGAGTTATACAGAGAAACCCTGTCTCGAAAAACAAAACAAACAAACAAACAAACAAACAACAAAAACAAAACAAAACAAAAACAAAAACAAAAAAGAAAATATCTAATAAAGGAAAGAAGAAAAATGCAAGAAACATACACACATACATGCACATGCATTGTATTTACGTAGTATATGTGATAAAAGTCACTAGAAATAACAAAACAATTTGAAATTTTCATTTCCGGATAATGAGGTTACAGGCTTCTATGATAGGGTTAATGTATATAGAAACTGAGCCTAGAGACTCTAATACTTTTAGAAATTTTCTTGCTCTTTGATTCTGTTGGTCCTGTGAATCTGAAAAGAACTGGTCTTAAGCACCATGAGAAAATTAAAAAAAAAAATGTAGTACTAAAAATGGGTGAATTGTTATTTAATTTTTAAACATTGATTTTTTTTTTGCTTTTAATATTTTTATTAGAGAATTTCTTCATTTACATTTCAAGTGTTATCCCAAAAGTCTGCCTTACCCTCCCCCTGCCCTGCTCCCCTACCCTCCCACTCCACACTCCCACTATTTGGCCCTGGCATTCCCGTGTACTGGGGCATATAAACATTGCTAGACCCAGGGCCTTTCTTCCCGAATAATAGCCAACTAGGCCATCTTCTACTACATATGCAGTTAGAGACATGAGCTCTGGGGGTTCTGATTAGTTCATATTGTTGTTCCATCTATAGGGTTGCAGACCCCTACAGCTCTTGGGTACTCTCTCTAGCTCCTACATTGGGGACCCTGTGTTCTGCCCTATAGATGGTTGTGAGCATCCACTTCTGTATTTGTCAGGGACTGTCAAAGCCTGCAGGAGACAGCTATATCAGGGTCCTTTCAGCAATATCCTGCTGGTGTATGCAGTAGTGTCTGCATTTGGTGGCTGATTATGTGATGGACCACCCAGGTGGGGTACTCTCTGGATGGTCCATCCTTTCCTTTAGCTCCAAACTTTGTCTCTGCACCTCCTTCCAAGCATATTTTAATCCCTATTATAGGGAGGAATGAAGTATCCATGCATTGGTCTTTCTTGATTTTCTTGTGCTTTGGAAATTGTATCTTGGGTATTCTAGGTTTTTGGGCTAATATCCGCTTATCAGTGAGTGCATATTAAGTGACTTCTTTTGTGATTGGGTTACCTCACTCAGGATGATATCCTCCAGATACATCCATTTACTCAAGAATTTCATAAAGTCATTGTTTTTAATAGCTGAGTAGTACTCCATTTTGTAAATGTACCACATTTTCTGTATCCATTCTTCTGTTGAGGGACATCTGGGTTCTTTCCAGCTTCTGGCTATTATAAATAAGGCTGCTATGAACATAGTGGAGAATGTGTGCTTGTTACCAGTTGGAATATCTTCTGGGTATATGCCCAGTAGAGGTATTGCTGGATCTTCCAGTAGTACTATGTCCAGTTTTCTGAGAAACTGCCAAACTGATTTCCAGAGTGGTTGTACCAGCTAGCAATCACACCAGCAATGAAGGAGTGTTCCTCTTTCTCCACATCCTCACCAGCATTTGCTGTCACCTGAAATTTTAATCTTAGCCATTCTGACTGGTGTGAGGTGGAATCTCAGGGTTGTTTTGATTTGCATTTCTCTGATGATTAAGGATTTCAAACATTTTTAAAGGTGCTTTTCAACCCTTTGGCATTCTTCAGTTGAGAATTCTTTGTTTAGCTCTGTACCTCATTTTTTAATGGGGTTATTTGAATTTCTGGAGTTCAGCTTCTTGAGCTCTTTGTAAATATTGGATATTAGCCTCCTATCAGATTTAGGATTGGTAAAAATTCTTTCCCAATCCGTTGGTGGCCTTTTTCTCTTATTGACAGTATCTTTTGCTTTACAGAAGCTTTGCAATTTTATAAGGTCCCATTTGTCGATTTGTGATCTTACAGCACAGACCATTGGTGTTCTGTTTAGGAATTTTACCCCTGTGCCCATATCTTCAAGGGTTTTCCCCAATTTCTCCCCTATGAATTTCAGTGTCTCTGGTTTAATGTGGAGGTCTTTGATCCACTTAGACTTGAGCTTTGTACAAGGAAAAGGAATGGATCAATTCTCATTCTTCTGCATGTTGACTGCCAGTTGTGCCAGCACCATTTGTTGAAAATGCTGTCTTTTTTCACTGGATAGTTTTAGCTCCCTTGTCGAAGATAAGGTGACCCAAGATGTGTGGGTTCATTTCTGGGTCTTCAATTCTATTTAATTGGTCTACCTGTCTGTTATTATACCAGTACCATGCAGTTTTTATCACAATTGCTCTGTAGTACAGCTTGAGGTCAGGCATGGTGTTTCCACCAGAGGTTCTTTTATTGTTTAGGATAGTTTTTGCTATCCTAGGTTTTTTATTATTCCAGATGAATTTGCAAATTTCCCTTTCTATCTCAGTGAAGAATTGAGTTGGAATTTTGATGGGGATTGCATTGAATCTGTAGATTGCTTTCATCAAGATAGCCATTTTTACTATACTAATCCTGCCAAGCCATGAGCATGGAGGAACTTTCCATCTTCTGAGATCTTCTTCAATTTCTTTCTTCAGAGACTTGAAGTTCTTATCATACAGATCTTTCACTTCCTTGGTTAAAGTCACACCAAGGTATTTTATATTATTTGTGACTATTGTGAAGGGTGTTGCTTCCCTAATTTCTTTCTCATGTTGTTAATCTCTTGTGTAGAGAAAGGCGACTGATTTGTTTGAGTTAATTTTATATCCAGCTACTGCACTGAAACTGTTTATCAGTTTTAGCAGTTCTCTGGTAGAATCTTCAGGGTCACTTATATATACTATAATATCATCTGCACATAGTGATATTTTGACTTCTTCCTTTCCAATTTGTATCCCCTTGATCTCTTTTCGTTGTTGAATTGCTCTGGCTAGGACTTCAAGTACTATATTGAATAGGTAGGGAGAAAGTGTGCAGCCTTGTCTAGTCCCTGATTTTAGTGGGATTGCTTCCAGCTTCTCTCCATTTACTTTGATGTTGGCTACTGGTTTGCTGTATATTGCTTTTATTATGTTTAGGTATGGGCCTTGAGTCCCAGATCTTTCCATGACTTTTACCATGAATGGGTGTTGGATTTTGTCAAATGCTTTCTCAGCATCTAAGGAGATGATCATGTGCTTTTTGTCTTTGAGTTTGTTTATGTAGTGGATTACATTGATGGATTTTCGTACATTAAACCATCCCTGTATCCCGGGGATGAATCCTACTTGGTCATGATGGATGATCGTTTTGATGTGTTCTTGGATTCGGTTTGCGAGGATTTTATTGAATATTTTTGCATCAATATTCCTAAGGGATATTGGTCTAAAGTTCTCTTTCTTTGTTGGATCTTTGTATGGTTTATGTATCAGAGTAATTGTGGCTTCGTAGAACGAATTGGGTAGAGTACCTTCTGTTTCTATTTTGTGGAATAGTTTGAGGAAAGTTGTGCAGAGTTCCTCTGTTCCTGCTGCTGCTGAAACAGGACCCTCCGTGGATTTCAAAGCCCATGCTGCACACCACTCACCTGTAACCTCAAGGTGTACCTAATGTCCTGGGGTGTGGAGAGTGCACAAGGGGCCCTAGTGGCAGGCCTCCGCTGGGCTCAGAGTGATGATTTTGGGCGGCAGGGGTGGTCCTCACTGGAAGAGGTCCTGCCTCAGGTTGGGCAGAGTTTCTTTGTTCCTGCTGCTGCTGAAAAGGGACTGACCCTCCATGGGTTCCAAAGCCCAAGCTGCTCACCACTCACCTGTAACCTGGAGGTGTTCCTAATGTCCTGGGGTGTGGAGAGTGCACAAGGGGGCCCTAATGGCCTCTGCTGGGCTAAGAAAAATGATGGGGGTGGGGGTGGTCCTGGCTGGAAAAGGTCCCAGCCTCCAGTTGGGCGGAGTTTCTCTGTTCCTGCTGCTGCTGAAACCGGACCCTCTGCGGATTTCAAAGCCCACTGTGGGCTCCACTCACCTGTAACCCCGAGGTGTACCTAATGTTCTGGAGTGTGGGGAGTGCACAAGAGGCCCTAGGGGCCTCCACTGGGCACAGAGAGGGATGATGGCGGGTGGTGGCAGGGTGGTCCTGGATGGGAGAGGTCCCAGCCTCCAGTTGGGCGGAGTTCCTCTATTCCTGCTGCTGCTGAAACAGGACCCTCTGCGGATTTCAAAGCCCACTGTGTGCTACACTCACCTGTAACCCCAAGGTGTACCTAACTGATTTTTAAATATGCATTTTAAAGTTTGATATGCTAAATATCAATGTCTTGAATATATATACATACTCAGAACACACAGTGAAGAAAACAAATCCATTGTAATACTGGGGTATGGATGTAAACAGAGTTTGCAATAGAAGAATAATTAAAATAGCCAAGAAACACATCAAAAAGTGTTGAATTTTCTTAGCATTTAGGGAAACATAAACCAATAATGCTTCATGATTTTATCATACCGCGTTCACAGAGGCTAAGATCAATCAAATAACTGACAACAATGTTAGTAAGGATGTGGGGAAAGAGGTACTCTCATTCATTGTTGGTGGGATTGCAAAGTGATTCACCTACTTTGGAAAGCAATGTTGAGAATTCACAACAGTCCAAAAGCATAGCTAACATATGTTACCCAGCTACACTACTGCATGGCAAGCCACTCCACAAATACTTACTCAGACATGTTCATGGCTGTTCTTCTAATACAAACTAAGAAAATGGAAGAAACTTAATGTCTCTCAACTATTGAGTAGATAATGAAAATATGGTACATGTACACAATGAAATTCTATTCAGGAGAAAGGAAATACTAAATCATGATTTGCTCAAGTAAATGGATAGAATTGGAAAATACTGTACTAAATAAAGTAATCTAACCTAGAAAGGCACACATTGTTTTGTTTTTTTTTTCTCTCTCTTATTTGTGGCTTATAGCTCTAAAGCTTTACATTTGACTATATTATCTGGAATAAATGAAGAAATCAGGAAAATAAAAAGGGACCACATGAGGGTGGGGGAGGAAATGCAAAACTAAGGAGAGGATATAACTAGGGAGTAGGGAATAATGACAATACAGAGGCAAGGGAAGGCAAGGGGTGCAAAGAACACCTGGTATGATTGAAACATACATAGTAAAATATATTATTTTATATTAAACAAGAATTGCATTATATTATTAAAAATATATGATGTGTGTGTTTCATATAAAAACATTTTAACAAAGAAATATCACCCTTTCCCAGAATATTCTGAGGGTGTATGAGTTTCCTGTAAATTGCTATCTAAAGTATGAAATCAGTGAGAAAATCTTTGCCAGTAAAAGCCCTGCAAAATGCTTTAAGGAAGAAGAGTATGGCCGATAACTGAAGAATGTAGAATGTGGTGCAAGCATTGCTTTAAAATGTTTTGAATGTGGGTATCTCAAAAAGGATAGTTCATAAGAATAATGGATTTTTAACACTCCAAAATCACAAAGATAAGTAGATCTAGATGCACAAAGTGCTTGCATGTGGCCCTTTCCTGGAAAAGTGCAAGGCATCATAGGTTGTAATTTTATAGATTCTGGTTCTGAGGTTTGGGCTGTATTCATTGGGGACATGGAATGGATGAATAGAGTTATGAAATGCTAAATAGCTTTGTCTTTCGTGGATTCATTAGAGTTTCTTCCCTATGTAATTTCTCATCTGTCAGTGGAAAAATAGATCTTCTGGATTTTCTTTTAATTTAGTAAAGAAAACACAATGTCTGCATAATGAAACATAGTCATCATTTAATTTATAGAACACAAAACTGAAAGTATATGTGCCATTGAATATCAATGCTATAGTCATTTTCCTCCTTTAATTAAAAGCCATTTCCACTCAAATATGTCTTTAAAAATACCCCAGTGATTTTATGCGTCTTGCATGTTTCTCACACTATTTTTGCACAGTAAATCAGAATGTTTTCAAACAAATACTTTTTGTAAATTAGAAATAATAAATATTTTTCTTCTGCCATGGCTCTAGCCACATATGCAGCAGAGGATGTCCTTGTCAGACCTTAATGGGAGGAGAGGTCCTTGGTCCTGGGAAGGCTTGATGCCCCAGTGTAGGAGAATGCCAGGGCAGGGAGGCAGGATTGGGTTGGTTGTTGGGGGAGCACCCTCATAGAGGAATGGGGAGGGGGGATGGGATAGGTGAGTTCCTGAGGAGAAACTGGGAAAAGGTATAACATTTGAAATGTAAATAAAGAAAATATCCAATAAAACTAAAACAAATGTTTTTTTTTTTCCTTCTGCTTCTTCTTCCTTTACTTTTCTCTTAAATTCCTTCTCTTATCTTTATCTATTTATTATTCCCTAAATATAGCACTAAATTATTTACACACTGAGAGAAAAAATTCTAACTCAGTGTCCCATGAAAGATGAGTAATGATTTCCAGCTCATGAAGACCAATTTTAAACACTACTGGATTTGGAACAAGACGAGTGTATATGATAGTTCATTCCTCTATTAACTAATGGAAGTTTTAAATACACACTCCAGATTTCACAGCAGCAAGAAGACAAATACACTTTAACATTCACTGAAAGATTTATATTAGCAGGTTTCCATGCATGTTAATGGGGAGATGATATTGTTTGTACATGGGGGCCGGAGACTATGTTAAACTCTAAATGGAACAATCCATATCAATAACATAGCACATACAAATTAATGCTTGTTAACAGCAATAAAACTTGGATTGAAACAGCACATATCTGTATGGAAAAAATGATTGGAATTGTAATTGAAATGAAATATCAACAGTGGTCATTTTATGTGGCAGAATTGTTGATTTTTTTCCTGTATTTTTTTTCCTAAATAGAAGATGTGTTGCTATAAGTATAAAAACTGGACAAAACAAGTGAACCAAATATCAAGACTCACTCCTTCCCTTAAAACTGAATGATAATGCTGTAAATATATAATAACACTGGTAAAATTTAAATATAACAAGTAAACTAATATGCTAGTGTATGTATTATCATATGACATACAGTAGAGCAATAAGAATCCATCCTTAGTGGCTCTATCAATTTTTACTATGAAGAAAATGAGCTTTATTTTATACAGCTCACATTCTATGTTTTGTTTTTGGAACTGTGGCTTACTCTAGTTTCTGGATTTTTTTTTTTTTTTTTCTGTTTTACACCTAGGCTAAAATGTACAAGACTCTATTCCTTCCACATCTAGCATGATACTTCCTTTATTCTTTTATCACATGAACTTGGTATATGATTTAGAGGTTAATATTCCCAAGAAGTTTCTCCTTTGGAGTACATTAGAGGCTTAGGGAACCCACTAAGGTACTAACCTGTTTTAGCAGTTACACAGTTAGTAGACTAAAAACATCAAAAAACCTCCTTAGCCACTTTTTTTTGATGTCCCTGGGAAAGACTTAGTCATGAGAGTATATGGTCAACTGTATTTTATTTTATTCATTGCATTTATAGTGCTTATTACCCTCTAGGCACACATATATACTAAACAAAATCTAGTTTGGACAAAGTCAGCATTGGTCAAGAAAAAGATTTTCTGATAAGTTTCAAAAATCGCTTATAATTCTTGTTAAGATCGAGCCTTTCTATTTGGAAACGTTGCTGCACAATTATGAGCCAAGAAATGACAATAACAGAATGAGATAAAGGTCTTCCTTGTACTTCAATAATTGAGGTGGTTTTTAATGTCCTATATGTCTTTCATTTGAATTGAATGAACTTTTCCAAATCATGCTAATGCAGTGCTCCCCATGCTATTAGTGGGGTTCTTCTTGGGACAGAAAGGTTGCTCTTGTATTTAAGCCTGTGGTGGCATGAGATGTGTCACAAACTATGCAGTTTCAAAATGGTTCTCTTTCAGAATGAAAAACGATTATTTGTACTGTATATCACTACTCTGATAGTTTTTTTTTTAAATTTTTACAAAAGTCTCCACATTTGGAGAGTCAGAAAATTTGTATATTTTTGAAAGAAGAATGAACTATGTCTTCAACTTCTTTTTTTTTTAAACACCATTATGTTCTTCTTTTGTCTTCAGCATGTTTATCCTGATGGCCAATGGTGAAACAATTTGGTTCTTCATAATTGTTTTGTGATTACTATTGTCATGGCAGTTTGGCCACCTCTTTTGTTGGTTTGTTTAGCTGCCTCTGAATGTGAATAACCAGGGTGGTTACACAACACTGCTGTTGCATTTATAAGGTTACTCACTAATGTATCCACGAAAAAATAAATTTATACCCTAAAACTCTGTTTATAAAGATTATAATCTATGGACTTGTTTATGTTTGACATAGAATAATAATTAGTCCAAATTGATCTTGAACTAACCCCCTTTTTAAAAAAAATTTTCGAGACAGGGTTTCTCTGTGTAGCCATGGCTGTCCTGGAACTCACTTTGTAGACCAGGCTGGCCTCGAACTCAGAATCAGAAATCAGCCTGACTCTGCCTCCCGAGTGCTGGGATTAAAGGCATGTGCCACAATGCCCAGCTTGAACTAACTCTTTAACCTTGAAATCTTCATGATTCTATGACCTTTACAACCTGGGTGCCTGAATAATTGGAGGTGTACACAACCATTCTGAGATTTGCCCTTGTGTTAGTGACCTGTATAATTAATATGTCATAATGCCTAATACAACAAATCCAAAAACCCACCCTCCCAAAAGAAACAAAAACAACAACAACAAAAAGTAGGGCTCATTTTGGCTCACAATTCAAGTGTATATGATAGGGAAATGCTGGTGGCAAGAGCTTGAGGCAGCTTGTCACATTGAATCTATGTTCTGAAGCAGAGAGAGATTAATGTCGCTCCTCAGTTCCCTGTCACTGTTTGCTTTGTTCCAGTGGGTAGCATGTATCATCTCACTTCAATTAACCTAATGTACAGTATCTCTCATAAGCATGCTTACACACTTATTTCCTAGGTGATTCTAGTTGGTGTCAAATGGATAGCCAACATAAATACTAATACCCTCTATATTTTAATACCCTGAATGTGCCATTGGGGAAATTCTGTACCTTTTAATTTTAGTTTAGGTAATTTGTATGTTTTTAAGCAGGATATATTAACAGTCTTCTGAAAATGAGTTGCTACACGAAGACAGCTTTCAATGAGAATTCAAAAAATTTCCCAAGATAAAATTACCTTTTTTTTTTTTTTTTTTTACATTTTTTTCTTCTTTGTTTTATCATACTAGTTTTGAGACCCATGGCTTTGGGTATACCAGAAATGCACTCTTCAGTGATCTTACTTCTCTATGTTTAAAATGACACTAATTTGAATGCATTCCATGTCCTGCAAACTTGAATAAAGCTCAATAAAAGGCTAATGGACTAACTTCTATGGTGGAAGGAATTTCAAATAACACAGCATTTGGGCTGTGGTCTGGCTACTATTCACTATTTATATTAACTTCAGCTCTAACCTGTTTAGATTTTACATCTAGCTAGATTCATTTCTTTTAAAGGAGGTAATATCACATAGTGGAGGAATTAGAAGACTTAGTTTTATTCTTAGCCTAATGATTGTATCAATTGTATATCAAATTATTTTAAATTTTTTAACTGTACAGATTTATTTACCATAACTAGCTAACATAATCCATGTTTATACTAAATGGGACTTAGAAACTATACACTAAACATATCAAAGTAGGAGTAGAGATTGCTAAAAATGGGTTCTAGTACAAGAAAATGGATATGAGACAGAGCAAAAAATCTGAAAATCATTATTATACATGAATGAATCTGTCAAAGAATAAAAAATAAAAGAAAGCTCCGCATACTCTGTATCGAGTTTAGGTGTATTTATTAAATGACTGCATTTTTGTTATTAAAAGGACCCTTACTTTGTTGCCCAAGATGCCTTTAAATTCTTGGGCTCAAGTGGTTGTCCTATTTCATTCTCCTGAATAGGTGAAAGTACCCAAGTGTTTCATTGTGTCTGGGGTAAGACTTCTGATATAATTAATTTTTATTTTCTTTATTTGAAAGAGCTATTACTTTTCATATAATTTATCTACAATTACAATGAAAAAAGATAAATAGGTAAAGTAAAAGTCATATTAATTAGCATCACTGAACCTTTCTATAATAACAGCATGGATTAAAACACCAGATAGTCTTAAGTAAATATGCATAATATTATTTAGCAATTAGAGTGAAGAAAAAAGTAACCAAAGATTTCAGCACTGAAGAGCCCAGTTCCCGTAGATACACCTATAAGGCAGTTCCCAAACCTAAGTCTTGAGAATCATTGAAAATGACAGTACAAAATATTTTAACAGCCAAAGGATCAGGTAGTTTTGCTGTGAGATTGTGTCTCTAAGAATGTCAGAATGTACTCTCACAAAATCTCACGAAGATGATTGCCTAAATATGAGTTGAACAAGGACAACAACAATAGGCATGCCAAAGGGGACATGCAAAGCCCACAAAGCCACAAAACTACACAAAAATTATAGGCAAATGGCCAGCTCTGAAAATATATACATAAATTACAAAGTTTCATCTTTGCATCTGCAAATATATGTAGAAATGTGTCTATGTATCTATCTATATTTATATAGCAACAATTAATGAAAATTATACCATAATTTTGAAAGACTTGGAAGGAGGGAAGGGAAGAGAGCAATGATCTAATTATATTATAATCTTTAAAAAATAAAACATGGTTTTTTTAAGGAATAATTGGCTCTTACTGAAATCCTTGAACTACCATGCAGCGTACACCAGTGGATTTGACACCAGTGACAATCAAAATTTCCAGGAAATTATTTATTTAAAAGATTAGAACCTATCTTCAGAGGTTCTGATTTAGTAGATGAAGTATGTCAGCTGAACTGTTGTGATGAGGTTAATGTGTTAGTTGAACATGTTCAGAACACATTTTGCACACACAGAATTTTTATAGTGAAGCCCATTATTTTATACAGACTATTCATTCTGAAGTTTAAAAAAACCGCACAAGTCATTCAGAATTTCAAACATATGAAATTCGCTGTTATAAGTCATTACAAAATGTAAACTAACAGATCTTCAGTACTTTTGAAATAATTCTATATTTAGTTCAAGTGGCTATGATGCAGTCATACCCCGTGATTTTGTGTTATTGATAATGTAAGCAGTAAGAGACTAAATCTTATTGCCACTGAAGTAATTAGAATCACTGGGATGCTTGTTAAAAATCATGTTACTTGGTCTCACTCCTTGAGATTTTGATTACCTTGTTTGGTTTCTTTACTCAAAATATGCTTTGTTTACTACATATTATCATATTTTAAATTAATATAATTAATGAATCCTCTTCCAGAGATAATCTCTGCTTTCAATTTGCTTTGAATCCATTAAGATCATTTTCCATATGAATTAAAAAATCACTAAAACTCTTAGAACTTATGTGGGGCAAAGTAGAAAGAGTGTCAGATTCTATTTTTGTATCACGATTTGACTAATTCAAGCTTAAAAGAGAAGAAACGAACCAGAAAGGAGTGTATACATGTTCATTTGTCTTATTCAAAAAAAAGAAAATTTGATTTTTCTCCTAGACCTTTGACTATGAGCTAAATGTACTTTAAAGATAATCAGAATATTTATTGAATCTGTCTCAAAAATTCATATAGTCAAGTGTTTTATCCATTTTGAAGTGTTTTAGCATGTTTTGGGAAAGTATATATATCTTGTTTAAAACTTTACCAAAGACCTTGTTAATATTGTAGTGTTAGACTTGTCTATGAGTAAATGCTGCCTGGGAGTAAATATACATATGACAAAGATAGTAAGACACTGTGTACATAGTATAAGAATTAAGTCATAAGGCATCAATTACAGAGTTCCATTTTCATGAGTATATATATATATATATATATATATATATATATATATTATATATAATAAATAGAAAACTAAACCCATAAAGTAGGTTAAGAATATTCATTCATATTGTTTACTATACATCATTTCCAAATCATCAAACTGTTCTTAGCGTTAAATAATGATTCTTGAAAGTTTCAAGCACATAGTAAATGGTCATTTAATGCTTTGATTTTACTATATGTCTCAAAGACATTTTAGTCTCTTCATAATTTGTGGAAGTTATTAATGCCATGGATAAGCAGATGACATTACACCTTTCCTGGTTCATCTCATTAAAGCAGCAATGTTGAATATTAATAAGTATAAAGAGTTATGTTGTCATGCATGTTAGTCTGGGAAATATAAATTCATCTCATAAAAGTCAAAAGATCAAAAAAGGTTTTTACTGTTAATTGGAAATAAAGTGTCATTGATGTCCTGATTTAAAGGGCACTCAAGTACAATTAGCCAATTTAAAAATGAGTAAAAGAAAAAAAGAAAGAAAAATAATTAAGGTTAAAGTGAAGTTATTATTAACCTTCACTTCACTAAAATCTTTTCTTCATAGCACAGGGCACCAAATAAAATTAAATATAGAAAAGTCTTATAATTCACAATGACATCCTAGGTGTTAAGACATGTTAAATTCAAATATGCATTACTGAAAGCATATTTCAAAATTATTAAGTATAATATTTTATAGCCAAAAAGCATTTATATTTTCAAAAAATGAACAATTGGAAGACTAGATACTATTTATGGATTTAGAGAGACTTAGTCACTTTCATAAGTTAAAATACTTTCCTCTTTAAGCCACCTGTTCTCTTTTCCATCTCAAAAATGGTTTTTTAAAAAATAATCTCGTGATTTTGACTATTCTAAGGGAACTATAACAGGAACTAAGCAGAATATTTTGTTTAATTATTGTTAAAGATTCTGCATAGGTTCACAGACAGACAAGCTACTAATTTGTTACAATCTTTTCCATAACAATTAAAAATATAGTTGGGAACATTTCAGGATAAACACTGCCTAAAAAAACAAAAATAAAAACCAAAACAATCAACTACTATTTAAGTTCAATTATATAATGAAAATATGTGGTATCTAAATTCTAGAATAATGAAGTCCTTAATTACAGCATATATAATTTGAGATGCAAAATTCATGTGGATGATTACTTGACTTATATTGTTTATATCAATTTATGTGGGAATCATTGTTATTATTTGAAAAAAAAAGTATGAGTTAAAAATCTAGTTCTTCAGGAATTCAAGGCCCTTACCTAAACATGATAAAAGCAATCTACAGCAAACCAGTGGCCAACATCAAACTAAATGGAGAGAAGCTGGAAGCAATCCCACTAAAATCAGGGACCAGACAAGGCTGCCCACTTTCTCCCTATCTATTCAATATAGTACTTGAAGTCCTAGCCAGAGCGATTCAACAACAAAAGAAGGTCAAGGGGATACAAATTGGAAAGGAAGAACTTAAATTATCGTTATTTGCAGATGATATGATAGTATATATAAGTGACCCCAAAAACTCCACCAGAGAACTCCTAAACCTGATAAACAGCTTTAGTGCAGTAGCTGTATATAGAATCAACTCAAACAAATCAATGGCCTTTCTCTATACAAAGGATGTACTGGCTGAGAAAGAGATCAGGGAAACATCACCCTTCACAATAGTCACTAATAGTATAAAATATCTTGGTGTGACTCTTACGAAGGAAGTGAAAGATTGTATGACAAGAACTTCAAGTCTCTGAAGAAAGAAATTGAGGAAGATCTCAGAAGATGGAAGGATCTCCCATGCTCATGGATTGGCAGAATCAATATAGTAAAAATGGCTATCTTGCCAAAAGCTATCTACAGATTCAATGCAATCCCCATCAAAATTCCAACTCAATTCTTCAAGGATCTAG
>LR749493.1:4835295-4850017 GCA_902729485.2 Mus minutoides
GGGGCCAAGGGGTGGGAGCGGGTGGGAAGGGGAGCAGGGCCGGGAGGGGGGAGGATACAGGGAACTTTCTGGATAACACTTGAAATGTAAATGAAGAAAATATCTAATAAAAGTTGAAAAAAAAACTAATGTACAGAAAAAAAAAAGATTGTGCTTTAATGAAAATGTTTCTAGCTCTCTTCTTTTCTATCTGATTCTTACCATATAACTCTTACTGCTCTCTTTCCAATTTATGACATCCATTTTATCATTTGCAATTGCATGCTTATGTGCAACTTTATATACATATGTATTCCCAAATATAACCCGTTGTGTCTATATAATGTTACTTGTATATGGATTTTCAGAACTGACCATTTGGCACTGTACAACCAACTGGTGTGCTCATCGCTGTGGTGGGTCACCGTTATTCCTACCAGTTGTCCTTAGATACTGGTATTTGTCTATTTTTGAGCTTTATGAGCTTTTCCCCATGAATTTTGGTATGTCCGTTAAAGTTTCCTTTGCTTTGCTCACAAGTTGACAGTCATGTTGGAGAGATCCTTCCTTCCTTCCTTCCTTCCTTCCTTCCTTCCTTCCTTCCTTCCCTCCCCTCCCTCTCTCTCTCTCTCTGTCTTTCTTTCTTTCTTTCTTTCTTTCTTTCTTTCTTTCTTTCTTTCTTTCTTTCTTTCTTTCTTTCTTTCTTTCCTTCCCTCACTTTAAATTGTAGAGTTTTGTGCACACACACACACACATTATATATATGTAAAATATTTTGTGCATAAAATATTTTGTGCATATATAATATTCCATAGGGACTGTGATCCACATCTCTTCATATTGACTGGTTGTGATTTTCTGGAGTGAACTCTGCTGAAAAAAAATTTCCTTGATATTTAAAATAACAAAAACAAATGAAGAAAAATATCAAAGACTTAAATGTTATAAGAGAATAAAGGAGAGAAGTATTTAAATGAAATACAATGTTATAATTTACAAACAGATCATTATTACTGTCACTCAACATGTTTTTATTAGATATTTTATTTATTTACATTTCAAATGTTATCCCCTTTCCTCGTTTCCCCTCTGAAACCCCCCTATTCCCTCCACCCTTCCCTTGTTCCCCAACTCACGCACTCCCATTCCCAGTCCCATAATACCACCAGTGTCTAGCTCATTCTCTCTCTCTGCACTGCTCTTAAATAGCTTTTCTTTCCTATGCTGGTCTAGTGAGAGTTGGTCATTTCCTATATCTGACTCATTTTGTCAAAACATTCTCATATTCCTCACTTTGTCTGCCTCTTAATTAGACATCACTTTCAAACACAGCTGTTTTCTTCTACAAACTAACCTTACCTTCATTGTTAAGTATTAAAGGTATGTATTAAAGGCATGTCTGTATTCTAGCCAGATCATGCTGTAGTCCAGATTGTTTCTGCATTCTAGCCAGATCATGTAGACCTAGAAGGTCTTTTGATATCATCCTTTACTAGAGCACTCATGTTGCTAGGTTAAAGTTTCTCTATATTCCCCATCCTTCCGTTAGAGTATTGAGGTGGCAGATGTTCTTTTGCTTGCTATGGTATTATCTCACAAACCTATCCATCTGCCATAGAATTCTATTACTCTATCTCAGGTACTAGCTTCCACATAGTCATTTAACTTGATATTTTGTTTCTATCTGTTCAGAAATAGAGTTCTAAGTTATTTTGTCATTGGTGGATTTAACAGATAGTTTCAATGACATTTATTTTTCTTCTTACTTAATGTAATAGCTCTTATTTTTGTTGTTTTGCTTTTAGTAATTGCCTTAGAGTTTGAAAGTATACATAGACATCTATGAAAAAAATCAAATATTGAATACCTTTACACAAAGAATACAAACAGTATATAATACTAAACTATTTCTTATTCCTTACTTTTTGATTAATTTAGTTTTTGAGTTCATTTGAAGATAAGATTTGGGCTTATTGTTGCTATTATTGTTGGAATGTAATTTTTCTTCTTTCTGAAGTATTTCAGCTATTTCATGCAAGGCAGGTCACTAGTTCTTATTTGTTAAGAGGTCTTTCTTCAAATAAAGAATCATTTCTAAGGACATATAATTGTAGAATTGTAGACTTTTGCTATCAACATTTTGAATATTTTCCCCCACTGGTTTGAATGTTTCTGAGAAAGGACATCAAATTATTTTTATTATTGTAATTCTTATCAAAGTAAGACAGTGTCCTTCTGGTTTCTTTCAATCCTTTTTTCCCCAATTACTTTTACTATTCTGAAAATTGTATATGATATACCAACTAGATTAATATATGCAATTTGTCCTCCTTGGTGTATTCTCTACTATCTTCCCATGTAGCTTAATGTCTGACATTAAGGGGAAGAAATTGGCTATTGGTATTGCTTCAACTATTACTTTGTTCATTGTTCATTCTTCTGCATTTCCACTATGTGTGGTTCTCTTCCTCTTACAGTTGTGCTTTATTAAAATATTTTTTTCTTAATTTTCTATCTTAGAAGGCTATACCTTCAGGTTGGACAGTAGTGCCTTCTTAGAATCCCAGCTTCTTGGAGGGCTATGAGAAGCGAATTGATAGGCTTAGGAACCCTAATCCATCCTAGGTAACATAGTGAGGTTTCCTTTTCATTCTTTTGTAGACATCTTTCACATTACTTATAGTTTTCATTTTCTCTGTGATCACACTTTTCAGAAAAGTAAAACAATAAGAATTTTTCAATTGATTTATTGACTTTTTTTTTTACTTGTTAAGATAACGACTTCTAAGCTCTGTATTTTCAGAGTGTAATTGAAATCTTAGGGTCATATGTTCATTTTTAACAACGTAGTATATTTCCATCAGATGTGTATGAAACCTAACAGTCATTTCATTTTGCATATCATTCTCTAGTGGTTTTCTTCTACTCCAAAGTAAGTTTATTTCAAGTGATTCAAGACCACAAGTCTTTGATGAAAACAACTATAAGATGTTTTATTATTCTTAATTTGACACCCTTAGCAGGCTGAAGAAGAATGTCACCTGCTGTGATTGACTGGTCATTTAAATTATAGAAAAAACTTGAGATTCCCTCGATGGACTTTGTATTGTATGCTTCTCCTAATAGCAATATTATTACTGTATCAAAACATTCTGTCATACCATCAAATTTGACTTTTGAATCTTTACTGACTTTGCCACTCATAATGAGCATTTATGAAAGTGTGTGGTAAATACCTATCATTTTTTTTTCTATTTTCTGTTCTTCCAAGCACACACAATTTGGCAATGGCAACATTGTTGTATCCTAACAAATACTTGTTTTTCATTTTTATCTGATTCAAAATAATCTACTGATCATTCTTTCTCTCCCTATTCAGCATATCCTATCAGTGTGCTCCATCATAACCAAAAAGAAGTATCCGGAATATGACCAAGATGCAGCATATTCATATATGAAATTTTCATAGAAGGAAATAACCAAATAAAATATTTTTAAAAAGGAATTGTATAACTATCTAGATATGTTGTTATCTATCTGTGATTATAACACTCAGAAGGCTAATAAAAGGTGATTATTAACCCAAAGTCAATCTTAGCTATACAAGTAGTTCTAGCCAACTTCAGGATCTATAATGAAGACTCCCTTGAAAAACTAAAGGTGCTTAAGACAGGTGAGATTCTTCAGTGCGTAAAGATACTACCTTAAAAGGCAAGAGAACTGATTATGAGCCCAAGAATCTATATTAGGGAAGGTAAGTTGATTCCTGAAAATTATGCTCTGACTTCACACTCTGGCATATGGATATACACACACTCATAAATTCACCCACAATATAAATATTTAAAAAAAAAAGAAAAAGAAAAGGGTAAGGATCATGGCAGTAGAGTGCTTGGACATAGTGGAATATCCACTCAGCTGGATCTTCATCACCACAAAATCAAAAATAATATCATTATATTTTCCATTTGTAATTGAGTCCACAAACATTAGCATCTAATTATAGCTCAACCCTGGCAAGGTCAACAAGATCCTATTGGTGAAAGTCATTTTTTTTTCTAATAAATGGTGTGACTGTTTTTCCTAATAAATGATGTGATTGTTTTACATGCTACAATGTTTTTGCTAATTTAAATGAAATTAATCAATATGACTATTGTCAATTAATAGTAATTTAAAATGAGTTATACTATGTTATACTCACTAGAATCATTTTCACATTTTAAATGTCAACAACATGAAGATATGAATAGATAAAAATAGTGACCAGGAATATGGTTAGCCAGTGTAGCTGAAGAAGTGAGCTCCCAGTTCAGGGAGATATTCTGTGTCAAAAAATATATATTATAAAGGAATGATTATCAAAGACAGTACCTGATATCAATATCTTTCCTCTGTACCCACACACACATATACATGGCTATGTACACATATTCACATAGTAACACATTCACACACATAGTAGAGATAGGTGATTTGAACTTGGAAGAACAGTAAATAATATTGCTTCTTCCCAATAATTTTGCTTATCTTTCATATCTATATTTTGAATTTAAAGATTTCATAGATACAACATAACTGTAAGAATCATGTATCTTGTAATTTTTGCTTTTTTATTAGTTTGATAAATGTTTCCCAGAAAAGTTTGTTGTTGATTTGCAACTGTCAATTATGTTTAAGGGTGAAAATAAAGTTTCAGTTTTTTAGATGTCCTTCATTGATAGCTATAGTTTTCAATACTATCCCCTTTGAGCTTCATGCTATGTAGCTTTTAGAGGCAAATGATTTATAACTAGGACCTTATGATGCTTAAAAAACTAGTACTGTGGAACTAGTGTTTTGCATAAGCTCCAATTTTCCATGTCACAACAACCAATTTTATGGCATGTGGGGAACAAATGCAGGTCCATTATTTCCTTTTAGATTTGAGACAATTATCTCTACGATTTAAGTAAAAAGTAAACTGCATGAGTGTGCTAGAGTGGCTGTCAATATTGACTGAATTGGCAGAGCAGTCACTGAGCTTTCTATTTCATTTGCCATTGTATACACAAAGCCACAAATCAACTGGCTCAGTTAACATACTCTGGGGAATTAATTTTCTATGAAAAGCTAACTTTTAATATGATACAGTTTAATAACAGAGTAGAACCCTTCTCAGTGGGCCCACCTTGAACATAAGGATAACAAATTTGGTACTTAGATACTTAATAGCAATAATGGCTACTTTCATTTTAACCATTCAATGACTTGGGCAGATTTATTCATTCAGCAAACATTCATTGAAGCTTGCTATGTGTTTTTCACATTACTTGTTCTGGGGATACAATTTAAATGTCAAGTATCAGCTTTCTACAAATCCATAATCCACTGAGAAAAATCAGACAAGGAAAAAGATAATTATACAACAGTGAGGTAAATGCAGTCAGTGATAGGGTTGTACAAAGTGTGCTTTAGAAAATTAATGTGGCAGCACTGTGTAAAGTACACTTGAGATAAGGTTGTCAAATTAGCAATGTCAAGTATATATTATTCGTATGTTTTACTTAAGGAAATTTTATGGAGCCCGAGATTTAAATAATAGCCTTGGATGACTTGGCTTATTCATTATCATGTACATACATCTCATTAATCCCCCACACACACATCAGTAACTATTCTGGTAATCAGGACACAGGGGTCCCTAATATTATCAGTTTTATAATATATCTAAAAAATGAAGTTAGAATTCACAAGAGAATAAGGGTGTTGTATGTGAAATTCTAGTAGAAGCAACATACTCATTTGACTATTAAGGACCAGAGTTTTCTTGTACCACTTGCTTCTGACATTCTCCCTTCCAGGTTGTGAAGGATGATGACTTCAGTGATGGCTTTACCAGACTTGTTGAGACTTTACTTGGAAATTTACTTTAAAACTTTTTGAACCTGTAAATAAGAAGTGTGATGAATATGAAATGAAGTGAATTTTAATTAAAATGTTATGGGTTAAGCATTAGCATAGAATGTTTCTATCTGGAGCAACTAACTAATCAACAGGTAAGGTATCTTGAATAAAACTATCACATTAGTGTTGTCCAATTTACACAATGAATAATAATAGTTTTAATTAAAAAATAATTGTATTTCATTTTTGGAATGGTAAGAGATGACCAATTTTTAGCATGAATGATATTTTGAAAATCTGCTAACTCTAGAAGTGTGTGTCCTAGGTACACTTACAGGCAAATATATAGGTGTATATGTATAAGAAGACTATGAAAAGAGCAAATTATGTTTTAGAAGGTTGAAGAATGGGAGGGGAACAATTACAAAAGAATCCATGTGACTGGAAGTAGTGCCTGGGTGCAAAGGGACAAGGGAGGAGATTGGGAAAAGATCATCACCAAAGGTGTGATGAAACTCGTTACTAGTTACTATGCTAATTAAAGAACAATGGTTTTTCATTTGCTTTACAAAACACAGTTTCACTTTCTCTGTGTAGTCTAGGCTGTCCTGGAACTTGCTCTGTAGACTGGGTTTGCCTAAAACTCAAAGAGATCCACCTGCCTTTGTCTCCACAGGATAAGAAAACATTTTTTTTTTAAAGCAAAACCAAAATATTATAAACTGAGGCAAAAATTTTATAGAGTTTAATTGAGCAAATAAGTTCTCTTGCATCAGGCAGTCCTAAACTTTGAGTTTGTTCAGATGGAAAAAATAAGGTCAAAACATGTATGTGAAAAATTAAATAAAAATATTAAAGGAAATACAATTGGGAGGCTTTTTTCACTTAAAAATTAATTTATTTTTTACACTCCATATTCCATTCCCCACAATGTCCCCATTCACCCTCCGTCTGCTCCATATCCCACACACCTCCTCCCTACCCCAACCTGTCTCCACGTGGATGTCCCCACCCCCAACCCCACCTGACCTTTAAACTCCCTCAGGCCTCCAGTCTCTTGAGGGTTAGGTGCATCATCTCTGAATGAACACAGATACAGAAGTTCTCTAGTGTACATGTTTTGGGGGCCTCCTATCAGCTTGTGTATGCTGTCTGTTTGCTGGTCCAGTGTTTGAGAGATCTCGGGGGTCCAGATTAATTGATACTGCTGGTCCTCCTACAGGATCACCCTTCTCCTCAGCTTCTTTCAGCCTTCCCTAATTCAACAACAGGAGTCAGCTGCTTCTGTCCATTGGTTGGGTGCAAATACCTGCATCTGATTCTTTCAGCTGCTTGTTGGATCTTTCTCAGGGCAATCATGATAAATCCCTTTTTGTGAGAGCTCCATAGCCTCAGTAATAGTGTCAGGCCTTGGACCCCCCCCCCCCTTGAGCTGATTTCCACTTTGGTTCTGTCTCTGGACCTTCTTTTCCTCAGGCTCTTCTCCATTTCCATTCCTGAAATTCATTTGGTCAGGAACAATTATGGGTCAGAGATGTGATAGTGGGATGGACAACCCCATTCCTTGCTTGATGTCCTGTCTTCCTGCTGGAGGTGGGCTCTATTCGTTACCTCTACCTACTGTTAGGCATTTCATCTAAGGTCCCTGAGATCTCCCAGGTCTCTGGTGCATTCTGGGAGTGGGACCCCCAACCTCCTATTTCCTGAGGTTGACTTTTTACATTCTTTCTGCTGACCCTCAGGGTTTCAGTCCTTTTCCCTCACCCAATACCAGATCATGTTTCCATGTTTCCATCTCCCCACCCCACTGCCCCCCACTCCGTTCACTTTCCCTCCCAGGTCTGTCCCTTTCACCCCACTTGTTATTACTTTCTTCTCTCTCCCAAGTGGGACTGAGGGTCCTTACTTGGGAATTTCAGCTTGTTGAGCTTTTTGACTTCTGTGGACTGTATCTTGGGTATTCTTTCTTTCTTTTTTTTTTTTTTTTTTTTTTTTTGCTAATATCCACTTATTAGTGAGTACACACCATGCACATCATTTTGTGTCTGAGTGACCTCACTCAAATGTGATTCATTTACACAATAGAATACTACTCAGCTATTAAGAATGAGGACATCCTGAGTTTTTCATGCAAATAGATGGAACTCGAAAATGGGGAGGGTTTTTATAGAAGTTACAAAGAAGTAATTCAATTCCCTGATGTTTGTCTCATTTACAGGATGTATTCACTTACAACAAAAGATCCCTAGTTTTTCTCTGGAGAAATAGTTTGTTAAAGTATTGAATGTTGAGTTCATACCAGAGAAATTAGATTTGTCTTTCATATGTGTTTAGGAATATACATCAGTCTGAATAGTAGAAAAAAAGTTCTCGAAATAATAATTTTAAAGAATGATGGGACACATAACTTTGTGGGATAGTACTGATCTAGCATCTGAATGATTTGGATTAAATCTCAGAGCTTCTGAGAGGGAGAGATAAGATAGCAATAGAAAGGTCTTTAGAGAGAAAGAGAGAGAGGCTAGAATACATAGCCTGGGAAGGAGTAGAGATTTGAACTTCTTGCTGCTATTGGGAAAAACAATGCTGGAGGAGACCTTTCAGTTTCTCTGCTTTCAGATCACTCATGGTCTTGTTGATAATGTCCATTCAGGTGCTGTTAGCAATCCCTAAAGTCCCATTGATTCTTCAAGGTAATTTGGAAGAAATTGAACTTTGTTCTGTGTTTAGAAACTTAGTAGGAGGGGTGGACTTTGCCTGTTTACCCTTTCAATCGAGTAGAAAATTTTCACAGTGAATTTCAGCAACAGAGAAAAGTAAGAGTAAAATGAAGTTTTATGTTGAAATTTTGTATCTAATCTTGACATTAAAGTAATTATAATCAACTCATTTGATGTATTGAAAATACTTTCAGAAAGCTTTGGGTTTTATGAAGAAGAAAAACAATGAGTCTTTTGCCTCACATAAGAAATTCATTTTTCTTTCTGCACTGAAATGCAAAATGTAATAGATTATGGTTTTATGTAATTATATATATATATATACATATATATATATGTATATATATATATATATATTAAGGTTGATGACAAATTTGAATTATATAGTGCTATTTACATAATTTTGGTTCATTGTGCATATTGGCAATTGTTGACTTTTTTCTTTTGTTGTTAGACTTCATTTTGGATGATTACAAATGATCCTATGCCATATACTTAAAAAATTTTACTTACTATTCTTTCATGCGTATGAGTATTTGCCAGTGTGTATGTACATGCATAGTGTACATTTAGTCCCTATGGAAGTAAGATGGTTATTAGATCAACTGCAGTTACAGAAAGTTGTGAGCCACCATGGAATATTGGGAATGGAACAAAGGTCCTCTTCAAAAGAAGCTAGAGATCTAAGTGCTCTTACTATACTTGGAGTTCATCCAAATATATAGACCAACTTTAAAAGTACAGTTCTCTCAAGATCCTCCTCTTTTATGGTCTACTTGACTACTACAGCATTCCCAGACCACCCATCCAGCCAACAGAACAACAGAATCAACTTTTTACTAACATATATCACAGAATTCAAAATGGCTTACTCTTTTTTATTTTTTTCGGGACAGGGTTTCTCTGTGTAGCTCTGGCTGCCCTGGAACTCACTCTGTATACCAGGCTGGCCTTGAACTCAGAAATCTGCTTGCCTCTGCCTCCCAAGTGCTAGGATTAAAGGCGTGCACCACTACCACCCAGCTCAAATGGCTTATTCTTATTAGAGTACTTTCTGTAGTAAAATGGATACAAAACTAAATGAGAGAAGAGTTACTTGGATTAATATGGTTTGGAAAGCCTAGAGTTTAATGTTCTAGTGGTCCTTCTTAATGAGTAGAAGAGATTACTGTGTAACAACATACAATGTTGCTAATCAAAAAGTACACTTGAGCTTCAGTATCTCAATTTCTACAAGACTTTCATTATGAAAATATGATTGACTGATTCCCTGATCAAGAGGTATAATACAATATCTAGCCTCCTCTACCTCGTCTGATGTCACATGACTAAATGTATCAACTCTAATAGATTTGTCTTTTGGGTAACTCCTGTTTAGGAATATTTCCTTTGGTTCAATATCATAAATCATATAACTAACATAAATTATTAGGGCTTACCTTAAATAACAAATACATTTGTGTACTTGGGAAATATTCCAAATATTATATAGTAGTAACTGAGTACATAGGTTATGCTATACAACTGCTCATTAGTTTGTGGCCAGTTTCCAAAGTATTAGGATTTCTTAGCTACAAAGAAGAGTAATTAACATCTTTTTACCAATGGATTATATATTTTATTTTTTATGTTCTGAATACTGTTATAATACTACATTGACAAACTTTCTGTAATACACATTAAGGAATAAAATTCACACGATGAAAAGTTAGTCTGTATTAGTGCACTGATTTTATTGTATGGCACTCAAAACTACAAAATACTTTTCTAAGTGCTTCACGGTGATTGTATATAACATCACTTATGGTCCTGACATATCCATGGTATATTCACATGCTGGAATTGGATGACTACAATGCCTTGATGTCCCCTTTTGTCCCGCTTTCTCTCCTTACAAATATATTCATTTCTTCGGTTTCTATTATGCATTGTAGGTTACTCTCAGACTGTCTCTAGCTAGACAGTGTTAGTCCCATTTCAGTTCTTGCACACATTATCTCTGTGAAGTTTCTCTAATTCCTTAGTTTCTGTATGCCATCATTTAAAAAAAATATGTGAAACAGAGAGAAAATAATATTTTTCTCACAGTGTTTTATTTAATTCCAAGTAAATGGCAAAACAATGAATCTGGTAGTTCAAGGGTAGCACTTGCTATATAGAATTAAAAGTTTCCCTAGAGATCAACATCTTCACTTAGGAAACCCCATAGTATTTGTTATCTTCACAGTTATGTATGTTAGTGCTCTCCTATTCCAATTGTTAATTAAGAAAAAGCAATTGTTTATAAATAAGGGAACTGAAGATCAATGAGGTAACAGTTCACTGATTAAGAGTACACGGTATGTGGTATAGTTGATATTTAAATCCTAATCTTCTGTTTTCAAGTCTGTAATATATACTTTTGCCATCACTGTAACCAAATACCTAACAGAAACAACTTAAAGGAGAAACTATTGCTTTGGCTTACAGTTTTAGAAATTGCAGTCCATAGTCACTTGAACCTACATGTTGAGGCAACATATCACTGTAGTAGCAGTATAAGGCAGAAATGCTTCACCTCATGTCAGATAAGAAACATATAACAAGACAGAACAAAGAAAGGGGCCAAGAATAATGGACTTCAAAGACCTCCATATAGTGACCTATCAAGGCATCATCTAGGCGTCATCTCCTGAAGTTTCATGATCTCCACAAGTAGCAACAATAGCTTCGGACCAAATGCTTAAAATATGATCCCTTGGCAAAGCACAATATTCTTCCATTGTATTATACTGCATTTAATTGAATTCTGAAGGTTATTCTGTCTCAGAAATGTTGGGAAAATTTCAAGAGTGACATACTAAAGAAACATTGACTTCAAAATATTTATATTAAGATTTTAAAGAATGTTTTCTTCTATTTTTCTGGATATTGTGCTAGAACTTCAATAAATATGGATGCACAAGTATCTCTGTAGTGAAACAGAGATCTTAGCGTCAATTCGTCAATGAATGGTTAAAGAAAATGATGTACAACAATTAGGTAGATATCTTACCACAGAGACACCTGTTCAAGCAAGTTTACTACCATTATATTCATAGAAGGGAGAAATTGCAAAACCTAGGTGTCCATCAAATAATGAATTGATGATGAAAACGTGATGCATTAATTCAATGAAATGTTATTCAGCTACTAATAAATTAAATTATAAAATTTGCAAGTAAATGAAATAGAGCTAGAAATACTCATGCTAAGTATCATAACCCTAAAAAGACAAATATTGCATGGTTTCTCTCATATGCAAATCTAAGCAGATAAGGTTTATGTATGTGTGTTTCATTCAGAATATCTCTAATATTAGGTAGCTAGAAAGAAACAAAGAAGGCAGAGAGGATCTTCAATAAAGGGGAAATAAAATATAATGTTATAAATGGATAAAAGGGAAATAAAATAGGATAGGAGAATTAAATGAGGATATAGATGGAAAGGCAAGAAAAGGCAGGGAAATGGGGAGGGATTTTAAGCATTAAGGCCATTTTTAAAGTTATATGGAAGCTTACTATTCTAGAAGCATATATATATATATATATATATATATATATATATATATATATATACATACGGAATTTATGGAATATATGTATTTAAATTTTGATTTCAAAAGAATTTCTTTTTTTTCCTCAGTAAGGTTTTATTCTACTGTATAAGGCTAAGAAGCTAGGGAATGATATGGATTATGGCTTTGTCACTCACTGTGACTTGAGCTAATCAAAACCATTATAAAGGAAGACTCTAAGGCGAAAAGACTGGCTGCATGCCCTGTAAGGCTAAAGCTGCTTGAATGCACTTCTCAGCAATGGAACAAGCCATCCAGTGGTTCTGTGCTCTCAACAATGGATGTGCCATCCAGTGGTTCTATGCCATTGACTACCCATCTCCTGGAAGGTAGCCTCGAGTAGGTACTCTTTTCATTATGAATTCTGGACTTATGTTTTTGTACAGTTACATATATGAAGAGTAGTAAGAAGGAAGACATGATTTCTGATGGTGTCTCAGCGGAAAGTCTGAGGTCCTTGTCCTCAACTTTTTCATCTCTGTCTTCCAGTGGAGTGTCACTTTATAGCTCAGCATGCACTCTAATTTGCAGTCATTTTGTAAAACCTTGTGAGTTGGTTGTGCACACCATTGTACCCTTCTTGGCTTCTGCTCCTACCCCACCCCCACTTCTACAATGTACCCTGGAGCAACTTGTAGAATCATGTAGGTATCAGCTTGATTGTCTTTCTTAAATGGAAATGCTTAATATAAGGCTGGATATAAATACACTTTTTACGTGGTGATTTCAGAAGCCAAGCCATATATTGTCTCTTATTTGTAAAAGCATATTTCGTTTGGACATGCTGGGCTAATAAGATGTAGTCTAGAATGTTTATCATGTGGTTACTGGGAGGATGGCTTTGAACCCAGAGTGTCTCACATACTGGCCTTCACCTCAGGTTAAATACTGTCCTTTGCGTAGAGAAGGTTTAGTGCCTGGATGTAAGGAAGTATTGAGGGACACTTATCTTCTCATGCTTGATGCCTGGCTTAGCATTGCTCCATGATGCTGAGTTACTTACAGTGAGCTCTGTTCCATGAAGCGCTCCAGAAAATATGGCAGAAGAACATGATGCGAAGAGAAGTCACCATGGAGCTGAATAGCCAAGGATTCTGGAAAACTGGCATTCCTTCTGATGTCTGTCAGGTGATGACGCCTCTCTGAAAACAGTCACGCCCACATGTCTCTTCTTCACAGTCATTGGCAGTAAGCTTTCCTCTAATTGAGAAGTTTCTGTGGATAACTCTGATGTGAAATCAAACACCAAACACCGAGCACAGGTTCCTTCTTAGCTGTTTAGGTTTTGTTTTTATTTTCTGTGTTTTATTTTATTTTGGTTTTATTTCTCTGGTGTGTGTGTGTGTGTGTGTGTGTGTGTGTGTGTGTGTGTGTGTGTGTGTGTATGCACACATGTGTAGTGTGTAGTGTAGTGTGTAGGACCAGTAAGTAGGGAGGAACGTAAGTGCAATGTTAAAGTCAATCTCTTTGGATGAAGACAATTCTGCCTTCAGACATCTCTCCCCATCATGGCACATGTGTAGATATTTGTGCGAAAGCCCAGCAGCCATACAGATAGTTACCAGAAGGATACGAAGTTATGGATCTATGTATGACCCAAACGTACTGCAGAGAACTGACAGCGGTAATAAGCACAGTGCACATTTCCTGTGTGGCAGTGACAGTGCTTTTCACTGGGGTAAAGGAGAGAAACGTTCCTGCTTTTGCCAGTGACTCATTCATAAACACTGTGATCTGTGTTGGAGTTAAATTCACACCGGGTTTGATGCTGCACCACGGTGGCACACTCCATGGCTTTTTACTTGTCATGGTTGGCATTGGTCAGGTAGGTGATAAATGAAGGGACGAAATGGAGATTGGGTGGGTAGGATGGCTTGCTTCATTCAGCATTTTACAAAAAAAAAAAAAAAAATGTTTCCAAGCTTCCACATATCTGTTTAATGGTAGCATGTATTTTAAAACGTCCAGGCACATGCAGGTATTCATTTCATTATAATGAATTAAAAAAAATTCATATACCTATTTAACTGAACAGTGGTCTTTATGTAATCTATTGAAAATATTGTTAAAAAATTAATGTTCTGAGTAGTAGTCCAAACTAATTTTTTTAAATTTTTTTCCTCTTTATTAGATATTTTCTTCATTTACATTTCAAATGTTCTCCAGAAATCTCCCCTTACCCTCCCGCATCCCCGCCCTGCTCCCCTACGCACCCCCTCCCACATAATGGCCCTGGCGATCCCCTGTACTGGGGCATATAAAGTCTGTATGACCAAGGGGCCTCTTCTCCCAATGATGGCCAACTAGGACATCTTCTTCCATATGTGCAGCTAGAGACATGAACGCAGGGGGAACTAGTTAGTTCATGTTATTCTTCCACCTATAGGGTTGAAGACCCCTTCAGCTCCTTGGGTACTTTCTCTAGCTCCTTCCTTGGGAGTCCTGTGTTTCATCTAATAGCTGACTGTGAGCAACCACTTCCGTGTTTGCCAGGCACTGGTATAGCCTCCCATGAGACAGCTATATCAGGTCCCTTTCAGCA
>LR749493.1:4882321-4893751 GCA_902729485.2 Mus minutoides
ATCAATCTCCTGGCTGATGTCTCAAGTTCCACGAGATTTGGCCGGAACAGAGGCTGTGTTCCCCTGCTCACCTCACTTCCAGAGATATCTTGGGGAGTCCCGAAAGAGCCTATAGAGTGCACCGAGCCTGAGGCCCGGGCCCTGAGCTCCTGATGTGGTCTTAAAGTCCTGGAGTTGCTGGGCTCAGAGGAAAGATGGCGGGGTGACGGGTGCTCTGGCTGGGAGAGGCCCAGCCTCCGGTGGGGTGGAGTTTTTGGATCCTGCCCGTGGGGGCAACTGCTGATCCGCTGCTCCCAAAACCACCTCTGCACTGCATTCACGCGTAACCCCGATGCGATCTTAAAGTCCTGGGGTGTCCCTAGCTGTGTCCGCTGGGCACAGAGGAAAGATGGCGGTGTGGCGGTGTGGCGGGTGTTCTGGCTGGGAGAGGCCCAACCTCCGGTGGGGCAGAGTTCTCGGATCCTGCCCGTGGGGGGAACTGCTGACCCGCTGCTCCCAAAACCACCTCTGCACTCACACGTAACCCCAATGCGATCTTAAAGTCCTGGCGTGTCCCTAGCTGTGTCCGCTGGGCTCAGAGGAAAGATGGCGCGGCGGCGCGGGTGTTCTGGCTGGGAGAGGCCCAGCCTCCGGTGGGGCGGAGTTCTCAGTTCCTGCCCCTGGGGGGAACTGCTGTCCCACTGCTCCCAAAACCACCTCTGCACTCACGCATAACCCCAATGCGATCTTAAAGTCCTGGGGTGTCCCTAGCTGTGTCCGCTGGGCTCAGGCATCTCAAGATTCTTAGAGAATGTAATCAATGAAATAATATTTATTTAGTGGCAATTTACAAGTTGATATGCAGAAAACAAGATATTTAAAATGCAGTTTCTGACCTCTGAGTGCTGACTACCTATATCGAAAGAAACGAACACATGCATAGGAACAGGGAAAATTAAAACATCAAGGAGATTCTAAGCAAAGTCATTTTGTGGTTAGTTCATAAACTTCTCTTGGCTCATGCTAATCACTGTAGTATGTTTAAGAATCAGTGTGCTCCTAGAAACTCATTGATTAATGATATCACTTTTGAGAAACTCAAGTCCACAGAAGTAGATGAGTTTTAGAATGGATTCCCTTATATATGCCTATACGTAATCCTGAAATATCTGGAACTATAATGGTCATATAAAATAGTTGGAGATTAATACGTGTTCCACTGATTATATTTGATATTTCTAAAACTCAACATTTATTTCCAATATTATTCAGCTTGAGAACAAGTGGTTTATAGACTCAGCAAAACAAAAAATGTATAACACCTAGCAAATTGTTTACTGTTCTGCGGCATCTAAAATAGCTTACTCCAATGTAAAGTGAGAAGCAATGTTGTAAGGTGTGAAGAGTTCTCAGCTGAATACTAAAATTTCCTCCACTTACTCCCACCTCTAATTAGTTTTAGGAGTCTACAGATTAAAATATTGTTATGTAAATATTAATGTGTATGTCCAAAAGGCTAAAAAAATGACAAAACAATCATTACAGTATTCTAATAAATAGAGAAGAAATGATAGGGGAGCAGATTTAGCTCAGTGGCATGACTCCTGCCTAGCAATTGCAGATCCCTGTATTCTGTCCATGGCATCAGAAACAAACAATGTCAATGCCAAAAATACTGATGAAGGAATAACATCAAATGTATAAATAAATGTCAGTTATGAAGAATATTTGATATGATAGTTGCCTGAGCATTAGTACTATCTGACAAATTTATGAAATAAGATCACAAGTTTAGCATAACATTTATATATTTTTCTCTTAGACAGAATAGCTTTAGAAAGAATATACATAAGCCTAATTAAATGGCAGAATTGGAGTAAAGGAATGCAGATATTTATTCAGTACCAGTTATTTGTGGCACTCTTTTCTACCCATTTACATGTACTACATCCTATGACAAAAGTAGGATAGACTAGTGTTTCCCAAGCCCATGAGATCATTGTAGGCACATGACAAAAAAAGTTCATAAAATAAATAAATATCCTGCCTCAGTTCCCTCCTTGAACTGTAGTTTTCCAAATGAGATATCCACATAATTTATATGTTGTCTGTCTGACCCAGGTGTTTCATATATTAATCAGTTTTAGAAAATAATATTAAAGGTCACAAAGTCCATATGAAGAGCATTTGGAAATTCTAACTATGGTAATAGCAAAGTCCTGAAGTTATCATTTTCTTGTATCTTCCCAGTTTTCTATTCCTTTGCTTTCCCAACACTGGCAAGATAATATTTTCCATAATTTTTAATTCACAAAGATATCAAAGTTTTATTATTTCCAAAAGTATTCTTGAGCATATAGATTCTGAGGAAAATTTGAAGGGATACTAATGCTGGGTACAAATGTCTCTGGGTAGATATATACAAGCTTTGTTGTCTCACAGAATAAACACCCCTCTGACACATGAGTGTTTTCTACATGTATTTTCAAAGACCTTAGCTCATAATTCACCTTCCAAGTTAGCTACTGATACTAAGTTCTTAGTGGTAGTAAAAAGTTAATTTAAAAGTACTAAGGGGCAATGGCATACAAAATTATTCCTCTAATTTTCTTTTTTTTTATTAGATATTTTATTTACATTTCAAAGCTATCCCATAAGTCCCCTATACCCTTCCCCTGCCCTTCTCCCCTACCCACCCACCCCCACTTCTTGGCCCTGCTGTTCCCCTGTAATGGGCATATAAAGTTTGCAAGACCTAGGGGCCTCTCTTCCCAATGATGTCCTACTAGGCCATCTTGTGCTACATATGCAACTAGAGACACAAGTTCTGGGGGTACTGATTAGTTCATATTGTTGTTCTACCTATAATGTTGCAGACCCCTTCAGTTCCTTGGGTACTTTCTCTTGCTCCTCCATTGGGGCCCGATCTCCATCCTATAGATGACTGTGAGCATCTACTTCTGTATTTGCCAGGTACTGGCATAGCCTCACACAGCTACATCAGGGTCCTTTCAGCAAAATCTCACTGGCATGCAATAGTGTCTGGGTTTGGTGGCTGATTATGGAATGGGACCCCTGGTGGGGTAGTCTCTAGATGGTCCATCCTTTGATGTTAGCTCCAAATTTTGTCTTTGTAACTCCTTCCATGGGTATTTTGTTCCCTATTCTAAGGAGGAATGAAATATCCACACGTTGGTCTTCCTTCTTCTTGATTTTATTGTGTTTTGCCAATTGTATCTTGGGTATTCTAAGTCTCTGGGCTAATATTCACTTATCAATAAGTGCATATCAAGTGATTTCTTTTGTGATTGGGTTACCTCACTAAGGATGTGAGGAGATGAATTAAACAGTACTCCTTTGATTTCTGGCTCTTACATTCTTTCAGATTACTCTCTAATAACGTTTTTAGAGGCTCATTGTTGCTATGCACTCAATCTCTTAGTCCTAGTATTTGACCAGTAACATATTTCTCCATTGACTATTGTCCTTTAAAAAAAGAACTTCCCATCAAAGTTTAAGGCATCTTAGGTCTATTAGTATGAGTATAAACATTTACAAGACAATATTAGAGCATGACCATTTAGTAAGAGTCTGTATAGCATTTTACCCCAGGGCTTACAATATCCCTAGCTTTGAAAATTTACTGAATAAGAGTGTATTACTACAGAAGTAATATTCCTGGCAGTTCCATATTGTATCATGCAAGATCCAGGACTGGATGAGCTGACTAATGTCCTTTCTGTCTCAGTATCCTGCATAGCACCCTCCAAAACTATATAACTTAGGTAGCAGAGATGACTTTATCAAGTTAGTTTTAGATTGTTTCCCCATGTCCTGAAGTGAGTGAATTTGATATCTCTAGCAACAGGAACTTTTCATGTAGTCTGGGCAGGTAATCAAGGGTAAAGGCAATAACTTGTGCTACTTTGAAGGCTTCTGTAAACTCCCTGACCAATAATTTATACGGAGATACACAATTCCTTGCACTGTGATTTTTCTTTTAATAATCCATGTTTCCTGTGAGCAACGTTGCCCACCTATGTAATGTAATTCTATCTGGACTCTTGTTTTTAAAAATTTTTATAAATTTTGAAGTTTGCATAAAAACTAGTGGGTATTTATTGTTTTTTTTTTATACATCATTAAATTTATGTAAATTAACCAGTACCTCCTCCTTTCACCATCTGTCTGCTGATTAATTCTTTAGCCTTCATTATTCTCTATTTCTTTGATTTCACCTGTGCTCTACTTCACCTCCAATTATTTTGTCTAAATTGTGTAGAATTGTCACAGAATGGGCGAGACATCTTTGTTGTCTATTTGTTTGGCAGAAGATTGGTGTCCGGAATAAACAAAAAACTCAAAATATGAAGCTTACAAAAAAAAAAAACAACAAAAAACAACAAAACAAAACAAAACAAACAAAACAATACACTTCAGAAATTGAGTTTTGCTGTCAGTTTGCAGAGACTAACCTACTGGCTTGGCAACATTTGTCAACTTGTCTGTGACATTTGGTGATTCAATTTCCATGGGACGGCTTGGCCAACAGCTCAACAGAGTTTAACCCAGTTTTAGTACTACAAGCTTCACTTAAATGACAAGAGATAGCCAGTGTTCCTCATGATTTGGTGACTTTAGGTCTGCCTTCAAATATTTTAGGAAGATTCCATTGCACTAAGTTTCCGTACCATTCCTTAAATGCCCCACAATTCTAACTGTCTCTTCTTGTATTTCCTTCATAAATCCCATCTCCACTCCCCCTCCCCACTTGATCCTCCACTTGCATTCTCTTCTTGGCCCCATTCCATCCATAAGATCTATTCTATTTCTCCCTTGCAGGGAGATCCATGTATCCACACTAGTCTTTTTTTTTTTTTTCTTTACTTAACCTTTCTGCATTTATAGATTGTAGTTTTGTTATCATTTATTTTATGGGGGAATATCCATGTATAAGTAGATACATACAATACTTATCTCTCTGGGTTACCTTACTCAGGATGATTTTCCATCAATATGCCTGAAATTTTATTGTCATTTTATTAGCCAAATAATATTACATTCTCTAAATGTACCACATGTTCTTAACCCACTCTTCTGTTGATGGATGCCTAGTTTGCTTCCAGTTTCTGACTATTATGAGTAAGGCAGCAATGTACATGTTTGACTAAGTGTATTTGTGTTAGAATGGAATGTCCTTGAGTATATGCCCAGGAGTTGTGTAGCAGGATCAGGAAGTATATTGATTCCCAACTTTCTGAGGAATCACTTTACTGATTTCCATAGTGACCACACAAGTTTGCATTCCTGCCTACCAACAAAACAGGAGTGTTCTCCTTAGTTTATACCCTCGCCGGCATCAGTTGTTACTGGTGTGACTGACCATTCTGAATACAACATCCACACAACACATTGAACATAAATAGGGTAAACTGGTGCCTACATAGAACCTTCACACATATTTTCTAGTGTCCATGGTATGGGAAGGTACTATGGAGGTTACCAAAAGGGAAATTTAACAATCAACACAGCCACAAAATTATAATCTATAATCTGTCCTGTAAAATATGCAAGGCCAATGGTGGCCTAAAACTTGTGGAAGTAACCAAACGATGTCTGATTTGAAGTAAGGTCCACTCTGCAAGATGGACCCCATAGCCAATACTATTTGGATGAAAAGGAACCAGAAGTCAGATAGCCAAGAGATCCAGGGTTAAAACAGAAACTGTTCTAAGATAATATAACAATAGAATGACTCCTAATGATATACTAATGATAAGGTACTCATAAATCAGTATAAAGAAAAATACCTTGGAATACACAACTCTACATGGGATGTTTCCACCAAATACCTCCCCTCAGAGTTCAGGGAACCCCACTTGAAGAGGAGGCAGAAAGAATGTTAAGATCCAGATGGAATCAAGTATACCAGGAGAACAACAATCTCTAAATAAACTGGGCACATTTCTTATAAACTCACAGTGACTGAAACAGCAAGCACATGACTATTAAAAGTCTGCACAAAGGCTCCTGTGCATATATCATGGCTTTCAGATTAGTATTTTCATGGGACTTTTGCATGTGTCTTGAGTGGGTCTCTAATTCTTGTGCCTGCTCTTGGTGTCCTTATAGTTCAGTTTGTTTGGCTGGTCCAACTTTGCTATGATGGTTTTATTGTACTTTATATTATTTTATTATATTTTATTTTGTATTTGGTTATTGTCTCTTAAATGCCTGCTCCTTTTCGATGAGAGACAGTAAGGGAATATATCGAGATGGGAGAAGAAATGGGGAAGAACTGAGTATTAAAGAGGGCAACCTATAATAATGGTACATTGTATAAAATATAATAACTTTTTGTAAATGCAAGAGATTAAAAAAAAACCCTCAATTTAAAAAATAAGTTATGGGCCCAAACAGTTCCCCCTGTGCTCATGTCTCTAGCTGCATATATGGAAGAAGATGGCCTAGTTGGCCATCATTGGAAAGAGAGGCCCCTTGGTCATGCAGACTTTATATGCCCCAGTACAGGGGAATGCCAGGGCCATTATGTGGGAGGGGTGGGTAGGGGAGCAGGGTGGGGATGGGGGAGGGTATGGGAAACTTTCTGGATAACACTTGAAATGTAAATGAAGAAAATATCTAATAAAGAAAAAATAATTTTAAAAAATCTCAAAAGAAGAAATGCACATGGCTAGGAAACACTTTTCTTTTTTCTCTTGTTGGATATTTTCTTTATTTACATTTCAAAGTCATCCCCTTTCCCAGTTTCCTTCCCTCCCTTAAGCACCCTATCACATCCTCCTTCCCTCTGCTTCTATGAGGGTGTTTATCCACCCACCCACCCACTCCAACTTCCCCACCCTCCATTCCCCTACACTAAGGCATCTATCCAGCCTTCATAGAACCAAGGGCCTATCCTCCCATTAATGCATGACAAGGCCATCCTCTGCTACATATGCAGCTGGAGCCATGCATACTCCTTTGTTGATGGCTTAGTCCCTGGGAGTTCTGGGGGTTCTGGTTGATTGATATTGTTGATCTGCTAGGAAACACTTTTAAAAGAACTCAATTACCTTAGCTATTAGGGAAATGCAAGTTAAACTACTTTAAGGTACTACCTCTTTCCAGTCAGAATCGCCACAATCAACAATACAAATAACACAATACTGGCATTGGGGGAGTGGGGCAGGAAACTCTTATATATACATTATTTGTTGAAATGTAAACTACATAAATCACTTTGAAAATATGTCTGGAAATTTCTCAAACTAGAATTAGAATTGCCAAATGACCCACCTATACCACTCCTGGGCATATACACAATTTACTTTATGTCCTATAACTGAAACATTTCTATTTCTATGTTTAACACTACTTTATTCATAATAACTATAAAATGGATTCAGCCTAGCTGTTCATCAAAAGATGTTTAGATAAGAAAAATGTACCAATATAGATAAAAGAATATTACTGTTAATAAGGAAAATGAAATCATATTTTCAAGAAAATGGATATAACTACCAAAATATTATATTGAGTGAAATAACTCATGCCCAAAAGACAAACACCTTATGTTCTATTTATTCCTTATATAGATCTTAGCTTCAAGTTTATAGTTTTGTGTATAAAAGATAGATTTAAAAATACCTCAGTGAACAATGCTTAGATCCAGGCAGAGGAAACAGTATAAATGTAGCTAAGTAAATGAGAGAAAATAAGTCATGTGAGACAGATTAAGACTAGCTCAGCATTTCTTGAAAAAAGGTAGAGGGAATGATAAAAATCAGATTTTCAAGGTTACTAGGAAATCTTAGATCTTTTTATATGATATTAATGTGTTTAGGCATTATTGCATAAGAAACAATGAATAATTTAAGTATAGTACTCGTAGGGAGTGGCAGTTGCTTCGGAATGGCAGTTGCTCCGGAATGGCAGTTGCTCCGGAATGGCAGTTGCTCAGGAATGGCAGTTGCTCTGGAAAACCCGGGCTCCCTCTTCAGGCCCTCCTCAAGCAATAGCCCCTCCCGAACGGGCAATATGCTAATGAGGTGTGGCTTGTGACACCAATAAACGAGCCACATGCTAATGAGGTGTATCTTAGTGTACCAATCCGCAACCACTACGAAACCCCTCCCCCTTCCCTGGGAGAGTATCAAAGCAGCAGCTTTGCTGCTGTCCTGTGTCCTGGGAATCTACTATCAAGGTGCTCCTGAATAAAGCTGACTGAGAAGATCCTGGTGGTGGCATGACTTTCTTGCTGTTGAGGGAAATGCGCTGCAAGTACTTATGTAAAATTTGCACAATAGATGAATTAGATATTCTCTGGAAAACAAATTTAAAGGGAAATATATGGAGATGGTAGAATAACCATGAAATCATTGAACTAAGAAACTATGACAGTTGATTTGGGAAATGGTCAAATAAACGTAAAATTTGTGAAAGTTCAAGGACTTTTGCCTATGTCATAAGAATGACACAGTGCCCATGTAAATAGAGTGGAAGTGAAGGAGAGAGGAGTCGCATTGACTTTATAGTTTCTAGTTTGCATAACTGAACAGATGATGAAAAGAGATAACTCCGGGAATGAGACAAGTCAAATTTTACTTATTAAAGCTTATATGAGACACTTGAGAAATTCAATATATAGTCAAAATTGCGAACTAGAATAAGAGACTCTGTTTACAGACACTCTGTAAAAGTGAGTATCACAGAAACAATATTTGGAAGCTTTAGCATAAATTTGATAACCTATGAAAAGATGTACAATAAAAAGAGGAACAGAGCCGGGCATGGTGGCGCAGGCCTTTAATCCAGCACTCGGGAGGCAGAGGCAGGTGGATTTCTGAGTTCGAGGCCAGCCTGGTCTACAGAGTGTGTTCCAGGACAGCCAGGGCTATACAGAGAAACCCTGTCTCGAAAAACCAGAAAAATAAATAAATAAATAAATAAACAAATAAACAAACAAACTAACTAAAAAAGCAGGCCTGGTGGCGCAAGCCTTTAATCCCAGCACTTGGGAGGCAGAGGTGGGTGGATTTCTGAGTTTGAGGCCAGCCTGGTCTACAAAGTGAGTTCCAGGACAGCCAGGGCTATACAGAGAAACCCTGTCTTGAAAAAGAAAACAAAACAAACAAACAAACAAAAAACAAACAAAAAAATAAACCAACCAAACAAACAAAAAAAAACAAAAAAAGGAACAATATAGAATCCAGAGAGCAACAATGTATATTGAACAAATGTAAGAAAAGTAGCTCATGTTAAAATAAACAAGTGATAATTGGAGGCATACATATTAACTATGTAAGTTTGATGTCAAAATATGTGATAATTAGATGATGAAGGGTATTAAGTTTCAGGAAAGGGATTGTGATAATCAATAACAAATACAGTGCAGTGGTCCAGTCATAAAAAGTTTGCTAATATTCCTTGAAACTTACAGCTGGGCAGCATAGTGTAAATGTAGCAAGATCAACTAGGTTAGACTAATGGATAAAGTATCTAGAATATTAAATATTGAGTAGGAACTCGGGGGATAATAAGGCATGAATAAAGAATGAAACAATATTGGCATTTTTAAGTTTCATACTTTAATCTTAGTTTAAAAAAAGACTTAAAGGTTTTAAAAAATTTTGTAAATTGTAAATATAAAATATTAATTAATTCAAGATTTAAATTTTTTACATTTATTTATTTTATACATGAGTACATTGTTGCCATCTTCAGACACAAAAGAGGGCACCAGATCCCATTATACATTGTTATGAGGTTCCATGTGGTTTCTGACAATTGAACTCAGGAACTCTCTCTGAATGAGCAGCCAGTGCTCTTAAATGCTGAGCCATTTCTCCAGCACCAATAGAAGATTTCTTATGGGTATTATTAAATTAGAAAATTGATAAACATAATATAAATATGTATTATATTTATCCAACATTCATTCATTTATACAACCATTGTAACATGTTCTGTATTGGTAAATGGATTAATATTAAAATCAAAATAAATATATTGAAATAGTTAAATAGATTAATATAACCCATTCTTTTTTGCCATAGATAGGGAACATGACTACTCCTTTATTTTGTGTCAGCTAAAACATATCTAATGAAGAAGAATGTAACATTTCTAGCTCATTGACAATTGAGAAAGGACAGAATAAGAAGTAGTTGTTTAGGAAATTACTCTTTGGGAAACAATACACTGGCACTAAGAACAATGGTCATCACATAGGTGTCTATAAGGCCATAGTAATCTATTAGGTGCATCTGTAATTATGAATAATATTTACTACATACACACAATGAATTCTTCAAGTAGAATATCATAATTGAGTTTCTTTAATGTACTATCACCAAAAGTACATCATGTAACTTGACATTATTTGACAATCTACATGTGTTGCTATTCATAATTTCAACAGTATGCATGAATACTACTTACATAATAAGAGATGATAAGGTCTTGCCTTATAGTTACCATTTACTATGTCTAGCAACACTCTGCATGTTTTTATTATAATTAATCAAAATTGATGCAAGCAGCAAAATGTCATTATTTTGGGAAGACATCTGTTTATTTTTACAGATAAATAAATTAAGTGAGTAATATTTGATGACCGTATTAAGTATTTCCATTTTATTATTATTTTCTGGCAAATCTACAAAAGAAAATATTCGATGATGTTACTAACATCCATTCATATTTCCTTTAATTTGGGGTTTTATACTTCTAAATAGTCTGTGCTTCACAGTAATTCCACTTATAAAGCACAGTATTGTTCCTGCTTTCATATACAGAATATGTTTTGTTTCTGATCAGAAGCAGATGATATTTTCTGCACCCAGAAGACATTGTAGATCCTGGAAATATCACAAAAGCTGGTACACACATGGTGCCTTCCTGGTATCAGATGTGAATCTAGATTGTGTCTCTAGCACAGAGCATCCATGGAAATAGCAGGAATATACAAGGCAGGTAGGTGGAGACCAGATGCAAGCTTCTAAAAACATAGTGGCATAAAAACACAAGAGACATTTATTCTATGAATTAAGTAATGTGATTTAACTGGATACGCAGAACAGTATGACCCACTATAGATAATGCCCATGCATTTACTTGGTAAATAACATAGAAACATCAATTTAACAGCTTTAGATTTGCTTTCTTACTCAGAATCCTTATGTAAATCTTATTGCTTATTGTTCAAATCCCAGCATAAGTCCCAACTGCTCACACAAAAAGGGACTTGCTAGTTCATGGTTATTCTTCCACCTATAGGGTTGAAGACCCCTTTAGCTCCTTGGGAACTTTCTCTAGCTCCTTCTTCCTTGGGAACCCTGTGTTCCATCTAAAAGCTGACCGTGAGCTTCCGCCTCCATGTTTGCCAGGGATTGGTATGTTTTCCCCCGAGACCGCTATATCCGGGCCCTTTCAGCACCATCTTGCTGG
>LR749493.1:4893851-4918274 GCA_902729485.2 Mus minutoides
GACTTGCTTAGTTGTTACAGGGAGGTGATGTAGAAATGACACTTACAAATGATACTCTTACAATATTCTATTTTTCTTCATCATATTACTTCCTTTAAGATCCCGTTGTCTGAGAATTTTAAGTGGAAATTTTCAAATGTAAGATTAAGCTTATACTGTGTTCTAAACAATGTGATGAAATTCCACACCATCCTAAAGTATGCACATAGTATATATTACCAGCAGTTACTTAGTAGTAGTAGCCCTGTTGTCTGATCATATCCTGTTTCACAATACTTGTCTGCAAATAACCCTTACTTTAATAAATAGAGATTATGGTTTAGAAAAACAGAGGGAAAATGGATTTTAATAAGGGAGTAGTAGACTATTTATTTTCATTCTTTCTGGTAGCTCATTTAGTCTTATTTTATTTCTTAATCTATGCAACAGAAAAGCTAATTTGGAAGAATTGGATATTTGGAACCTTGGATCATTGTGCAGTGAGAGACACAAATAGTGCCCTTTTGATATTTTCTGTAGTTTCAGAAGTAGAAATTAAGGAATAGAAAACGAACCCTAGAATATTATACAGTATGGGAGAAACTTGAATATGCTCAAATAATATTGAGAAAGATGGCAGTAGAAGAAAATAGATGAAAAATGTCACTTGTGGTAGAATGTATGGTTGATCTCAAGAAATGGGAGAACCTGGTATTCAAATAACATGTGAAGGAATTACTATTACGTTTGAAAACAGAAGGTTCTTTTTTTTTTTTTTTTTTTTTTTTTTGAGAGTGACTGAGATGTGAACTATAAAAGAGTTAACCAGTGTCTCTGTCCTCTTACTCAAAAATGGAAAAAAAATAAAAACTTTTCCTGGCAGCTCATAGTCTCCTACTAAAGGACTCCAAAAACTTTTATTTTAGCATTTAAAATATATATACTTTAATAACTATACAGGTCAGCTTGTGGAGAAGATGATCATGATACATAAATAGGCAATATAATTGACCACCTGGAGTTTCTATACTTCATTCTGCTTACAGAATGTTTATTAAGCTTGTTTAATATGTGCTTTCTCATTTGACAGTTTGGAAGTCCTTTATTGTCAAGATAATCCTGTTTGATGACAAACAGCAGACATCATGATCACTCTGGACTTCTAAACTGACTATATTCCATTTAATCCTGAGAAATAGGTTTCCTTCTGTATTTCTAAGGTAATGTATTTCTGCAGTAATGGGTGGTCCCTGATGCATCAGGAAATCTGGAAACATACTTCCTTTAGAATGCTGTGAAATTTCAGAGGAGACCCCAAAGCTTCTGAGGCACTGAGTTTAGAATTGACTCTTCTCTTTGGGGACCTTATTAATGGAACATGTGGCTTTACTACCTATATGAACCTGCTGGCAGAAGTCATCATGACCCCCAACCAGGGGGCAGTTTGGGGCACAGGTGAGTTTTGGAAGTCTCACAAAAATTTTGGGAGTCTCAGAAACACTTGACATCCAATATTCTTCACTTCAGCAGCAAATGTTGCATCACAGAATTTTAGTTTGGATAGTAATGTTCTGAAATTTCCTTTTCCCTTTTCACTGAGTGAGGGTAGGCACCTTTGTTGTGGGATCCTATCTTAATCTTCCTAGAAGACCTATTCTTGGCTTCCTCTTCCTCCTTACTGACTCCGCCAATGAAATGGCGTTGTTCATTACCACTCCCTTTAAAAGTCATTAACTTTCATTTGGAGTTTGTAATGTCCCCAAACTGCTCATGTCTCATTCTACATAAGTACAGGCTCGTAACAGTCTGATTTCCACTACTACTCCATTGTGCAACCCATTTTCTAGTCTTCTTGATGCCAGGTTTGCAAATCCAGGTTTCTGTTGTAAATCTCTGAGAAAACACCCCTGCACCTGTTCTCCTCTCCCAATTTTAGGAGAGAGAGAGAGAGAGAGAGAGAGAGAGAGAGAGAGAGAGAGAGAGAGAGAGAGATCAAATCCATTTCATCTTCATGAATTAGAAGGCATGAAATCCCATTTTCCTTTACCTTGCTATGACTCTAGCCCATTATCTCTTGCTCCCACCCTTTACCCAGCCTAGAAATTCTTTGATTTTCAGCAATAGGTATGTTGTTGAAGACCTCATTCTATGCACTTAGCTTATGGTCTTCAGAAAGACCTACTTCTACATACAGATCCGTTTTCTCTGCTCACTGCAATTCCCAAAATATCTACCTTGCCTGTACTTCTCGTTTGCAGTGTATGGATAAATATGGCTGTTCCCAGAATTCCTTGCAGCATGAGTCATTTTTCCTCCTTTGTGACATGTCCTGTGAGGTGATCCTTAACAAAGGTTCAGTTACAGAGTACAGTGGGCTTGGTCAGAAGATCAGCTTGGCTTTTGCCAGAAGGAAGGAGAGGAGGAGTAGTAGAGGAAGAAATGAAGATTCAACAAGGGCTGAAGTAGAACTGAGTCTGAAGGGAACGGGATAACTATTTGATCACATGCGTGGCAGCTGTATTAGTGAACACAGTAGAGGTTGATGAGAATGTTACATGGCTAAGCTGCAACAGCCATGGCGATTGAATTTGGGGACCATACTAGCGGCTTCCACCATACTGAAGTAATCAAATTCATTAATAACGAAGTCCTTAAGGATGGAGGGGATCCTGAATTCTATAAGACCTTTCGCTCTCGGTCTTGGAATGAAATAGAAGATCAGCTTCGTACCATCCTTGTTGACCCCAAAGTGCCACGCTCCCACAAGAGGGCTTGTACCTGGAGTGCTTTGGCTTTGAGTGTGAGAGTGGCTGCCAGGCAACGCCGGCAGCAGGAACGCAGAGTTTGGAGGCTGCAGGACCAGGTGGGAGAGTATAAGTCAGATTCCTGGACTCTGGTCTCTGAACTACAGAGGTTGCGAGAAGAGAGGGACCAGGCAGCTGCTCAACTTCTGTGTACACAGATTATCCTCCAGGAGGCAATGGATGAGCGGGAAATACTTCTTGGGAGGCTGCTCCAAGCCAAAAGGTCTGCACTGCCTGTTGAGTCTGAATCTGGAATGGAACACAGTAGAGCGTCACTGTTGTTTAAGGAAACGGAGCTGGAAGAGCTGGAATTTATAGAGTCCCAGAATATGTTCCATTTGGAGGCCCAGATACCAATCTTGTCTTGCCTGCCTGGACTTTCAAGTCCTTGTTTCCAAGCAGTGGATCCCTTTCTTCAAATGCCAGTGCCAGATCCACTAACATTCAAAGCACCATTATCCTTGGAATTCCCATATTCAACACCTGCACCATGTCCAGCATTAATGGACTCAGAAGCAACAGCAACAGCAACAGCTGTGACCACACATTTACCTCAGATAGCTCCTTCAGGAATCCAACCACCTGGCTTGTATGTTACATTGGAGTCCCAAGAAACAATAGCTCCCGCTTTGGAACAAATCTGCCCTAGGCAGAATGAATGTTCTGAGATCCTCCAGGATGTAAGTCACCTGGCCGACAGCATAAGCCACAGTGAAGGAGAAGGTCCAGAGAAACCTCAAGGAACATCTCTCCATGGGGACAGCAGCAACAACAGCCACAAAGATAATCATGCCATACCCCAGATAATGGCTGCCAGTGAGAAGAAAAATCTAACGATGCACCAGGGAACAGCTGCAGTGGAGGTCAACAGTAATCACAGCATAAAGGAAGAACCAGTAATGCCCAAGGAGATAGCTGACCAGGAGAACAAAACCAGCTCCACCAAGAAGAAACATCCAAGAATTACCCTAAGGGTGGTTGGCTTCAAAGAGAGCATCAGCAACAATACCCAATGTGTTTCGGTAACTTCCCACAAGACATATACTCAAGTGAACAAAACCATCCCTATCCTGAAAATCTATCCAGGAAATCTCTTAAGGAAACCTGACCAGGAAAACATACGTAGCTGTAACCAAAAAGAGGATACAAAGACACTCCAGAGGCCAACTGACCCAGGAAAAGAAACCAGAAATTGCCAGAAAGAAGACAGTTTTCAGCAGATGACACACCTGACTGCTGGTTGGAGTCCTAATGAGAAGAAAATGTTACAAGGGACTGGAAAGAACCAGAGCCAGAGACAGAAGGAAGAGCCAAACAGGTTCCAAGGAACTCCCCCAAGAAAATGTAAAAGTTATCTTATGAATAAATATCCTAAAAACCAACTGACTACAAAGCAAAAGGTCAAGCAACCTCAAGGAATAAAAGCTTTAGAATCCAAGCAACCTCAAGGGACAAAATCCTCTGAATCCAAGCAAAGGAAAAACCTCTCTCACACCATACTTCAGTGAATTGCATTTGTCCATCTTGTAAAGCTGTGAATCGCTCGTGGTACAAGGGTTGCTATAAATATGCAAAAACAAGTGCTCAACTTAAAAGAAAAAATGTTGACTCATAACAAACTCATTAATTTCAGTAAGGTAAGTAATGGAAACACTCCAAAGAGAAAACTAGCTTTTTAAAATCCAGCCCATCTGATCAAACTGTAATTTTAAAGCAAAATTAAATGCAAAAAAGTATTGAGAAAAATGAAAAGTCCATTATCCCATTTTCCGATTTAACTACTTTTCCTCATTATGGGAAGGCATGCATACATGCAAATATGCCCATATTTATATTTGTATTTTATTAACTTATTTGAACCAATAAGAAATATTCTGGAATGTTACATCAAGTACTTAAATTGTGAATTTCTAATTATTTGACCACTATTTTGCAGATGGTGGAGGTGGTATGGCTGTTCCTGATTGTATAACATCTCTGAGAAGCTAATTAGGAATCCTCTGAAAAATTCTTCATTCTTTTCTTCTTAATTTCATTTTCTTAAAAAGCATACATTTGACCAGTAGCAGCCATATGATTTTACAGCAGCCATATGATTTTAAAATAAAATCAATGTGGAATTTGTAACACCACATTTTCTTGCAAATGAAACAATTGCTGTGTTTTTGTTTGCTTCTTTTTGTATTCTAAGTTTAATGGGAAGGTATTATTTATGTATCTCAGCCTTGCCAAAGGTGTTTCTGAATTTATATGCCATTAGCATAATCACTAACAGCTAAAACACAAAATCTTGATTATAATGGAACCTCACCAATGTGATTCACATTGGCTTGAGACAAGAAGAATTCCTCTTCTGTTAATAGTGGATAGAAAGCAACATCATTATAGTGCTATACATGGATAGTGCTTCTCTGGTCTAGATTAATTGAATGAAAAATAGAAATAGTATATAGAGAACCATTTCTTTTTTTTTTTTTTTACTAGATATATTTTTTTTAATTTACATTTCAAATGTTGTCTTCTTTTCTACTTTCCCCTCTGAAAACTCTCTATCCTCTTCCCCCCACCACCTGCTCACCAACCCACCCACTCCTGCTTCCTGGCCCTGGTATTCCCCTATACTGGGGCATAGAACCTTCACAGGATATAGGTCCTCTCCTCCTTTTGATGATCAACTAGGCCATCCTCTGCTACATATGCAGCTAGAGCCATGAATCCCACCATGTGTTTTCTTTGATTGGTGGTTTTGTCCCCAGAGCTCTGGGAGTACTGGTTAGTTCATATTGATGTTCCTCCTATGGGGCTGCAAATCCTTTCAGCTCCTTGGGTACTTAGGGACAACCATTATTACAGGACCCAATCTGCAGGTTCTTAGCTCTTACAAGACAGAGGCTGCAGGACCTCTTTTAAAGCCATGATGAAGTTGAGTGTTCGAGTTTATAGCTTTATGAGTTTAAACTCATGGTATGCCCAAATTCCCTGAAAGATTTCACAAAGATTACCAAGATCTTCATTTTCAGTTTTCTTTCTGATGTTATTTACTAATGAATAGTATGAATGATTGTCTAGTTTTGATGTTATTCACTATTGGACAGTTCCTCTTCTTCCTTTGTGCTAAGAATCAGAAGGGTTATGCTGTGCTACAAGAGAACAATTGACAATTATTATCCTTGATATTTCTCACGGTCCAAGGTCTGGGAAGAGTTTGGGATATACATTGTCATCTTGGGAGTTTCCTTTGAAGCCAGGCCATACATATAGCAATTTCACCAAGTTCCTTACTACAGCTGTTCTCTGCTTTCTGGGCAGAAAGACATATAAATCCCTTCTCTTGAATAAAAAAAAAAAAGAATGTGTATATAACTTTACTGATTTCTCTAGTGCTATCTGTGAGCACAAGGACCTCATATCCTTCACATGTTACTCCTCATATTGGGCTGTTCTTCCCAATTTTATTTTATTTTATTTTTTTCAGTCTGCGGCCACAACTTGTGAAATGGCACTACCCACATTGGACTGTTCTTACCACTGTAATTAATATAATCATAACAGTCCTATCGACTCATATCCAGAGTCCCAATTCTTACATGATTCTGGGTATTATCATGTTGACTAATAGAGATTAATCACCACATATCTACCCCCCTTCCCTGTCAACTTGAGGCACAAATGTAGTCACCTTTAATACATAACATTATATGTTTTGTCTCCAGAGTCTCACTGTCATATTATAATAAAAAATATATTCACTCCAGCATGAAAAGTCACGATAGTTTTTTTTCCCAATATTTATTAGATAACTTCTTCATTTACATTTCAAGTGTTATCCAGAAAGTTCCCTATACCCTCCCCCCTCCTGGCCCTGCTCCCCTACCCTCCCNTAAATTGTATCTTGGGTGGTCTAGGTTTCTGGGCTAATATCCACATATCAGTGAGTACATGTTATGTGAGTTCTTTTGTGATTGGGTTACTTCACTCAGGATGACGGCCTCCAGATCCATCCATTTGCCTAGGAATTTCATATATTTATTGTTTTAATAGCTGAGTAGTACTCCATTGTGTAAATATACCAAATTTTTTTGTATCCATTCCTTTGTTGAGGGACATCTGGGTTCTTTCCAGTTTCTGGCTATTATGAATAAAGCTGCTATGAACATAGTGGAACATGTGTCCTTATTACCAGATGGAATATCTTCTGGATATATGCCCAGTAGGGGTATTACAGGATCTTCCGGTAGTACTATGTCCAATTTTCTGAGGAACCGCCAGACTGATTTCCAGACTGGTTGAACCAGCTTGCATTCACTCCATTCCCTTCCTCCTCTCTCTAGAAAAAAAAATGTATAATGCAGCTTCAGTGTCTTGAGCAATCTCCCAACTGTGAACAACCATAACTCCAAAAAACAAGATCCAGTATACAGTTAAACAAATTATTTATCATCCCAAAGGAAAAGAATAAGGCCAGAACAAGGAAGTATTGGATAACATCAAGACCAATTCACATCATTACAAACAAAACAAAACAAACAAACAAACAAACAAACAAACAAACAAAACCATGAAATCCTGTACTTGCATGTTAAGAGCACCTCAGAGTCATGGTAGAATCATCTGGGTTGCACCACACTGTAACTCATTTCAGAGCTTATGCTACATTTAACTTCTTTCTTTGGTCAACTCTACTCCTCTCTCAAAGCTTTCTGCAATAGATTATCCATGGTTCAGGAACCTCTAACATATCACAGTATTTCATAGAGTGGCACCTCAAGACCTTTTTGCAGGGTCTCTGACACACTGCTTGTTTCAACAGATGTCTGGAACCATCAGACAAGATTTCATGACTCACTTTATCCCACATATTTCAAACCCACAAAACTAGTAATGCAGACAGTTTTGCCAGGCTCTGCTTCTGAGTTAGAACACAGTTCGCCTTACAAGGGGGAAGTTGGATCAGTTTCTTTGTGCTGATTCCAGGGAAACATTTACTCACAAAGTTACTTTCAAGGAAGAGGAAATCAAGGGCCAGTGCATTCTCAGTTTAGACTCTCTTCTTTCATATTCATAGTTTTATAAGATGGTGCCTTTAGTAGGTTTTTCAGTAGCCTTTAGTAGGAATTTTCTGTCAGTATACCTTTTATGCTTGATCAGTAAAAACACATGCTTTCACTAACTCTTTTTAAGTTAATTGATTTATTATTATGATGGTTTGTATATGCTTACCCCAGGGAGTGACACTATTATAAGGTGAGGCCCTGTTGGTGTAGCCTTGTTGGAGTAGGTGAGTCACTATGGGCATGGGCTTTAATACCCTAGTCCTAGCTGCCTGGAAGTCAGTATTCTGCTAGCAGCCTTCAGATGAAGATTGAGAACTCTCTGCTCCTCCTGCAATATGCCTGCCTGGATGCTGCCATGTTCTAACCTTGGTGACAATGGACTGAACCTCTGAACCTGTAAGCCAGCCCCAATTGAATGTTGCCCTCATAAAAGTTACTTTGGTCATGGTGTCTGTTCACAGCAGTAAAACCCTAGCTAAGACAATTATTAATAAAAATGAAGTTACTTAACTTTACATCCCAATATCAGTTTCTCCTCCTTATTTTCTACCACATTCCTCCCTCTCCTTTCTCCTCCCCCCTGCTCCAGTCATTCCTTTCTCCTGAGAAAAGAGGAGGCTTCCCATGGATATCAACCAGCCTCGGCATATCAAGTTCCAATAGTACGAGATGAATCCTCTCTTATTGTGCCTAGACAAGGCAGCCTAATTAGGACAAAGAGATAGAAGTCAAAAAAAAAAAAAAAGAGTAAGAGACAGCCCCAGCTCTTGCTGTTAGAAGTCTCATGAAGACCAATATGCACAACAGTTACATCTTTGTAGAAGGCTTAAGTCTGGTTGGTTGTTTAGACTTTGTGAGTCCTTAATGGACCCATGGTGTCCTTGACCTCTTATGCACCTTCAATCCTTTCTCTACCTCTTTTACAATATTCCCCATACCTGCCTAATGCTTGGCTGTGGGTATTTGCATCTGTTTTTATCAGTTGCTGGGTGAAGCCTCTCAGATGGCAGTTATGTTAGGCACTTGTCTACAAGTATAGCAGAATATTACAAGTGTCAGGGGTGGGCTTTCTTTCATAGTGTGAGTTCCAAGCTGGGTTAGTCATTGATTAGTTTTTCCCTTAACTTCTGCTCTATCCTTATGCCTGTACCATTTGTAGGCAGGAAAAATTGTGAGTTGAAGGTTTTGTGGGTGGGATGGTGTCACAAGCCCTCGATTGAAAATTTTTTCAATTTACTGGAGATGGCCTTTTAAGATTCTGTATTCCCCATTGCTAGGAGTCTTAGTCTACCCTCATAGATTTCTGGGAATTCCCATTGTCCTAAGTTTCTAGCTCATCCCAGAGATGCCTCCACCCAACGATCCTAGTTCTCTCTCCCATTAATCTCTCTATCCATCCTCCCCTCACTAGATCTCCTGCTCCCCTCTGAATCCCTTTCCCTGGCTCCCTACCTCCATCAACCACCAATGTCTACTCTATTTCCCCTACTCTGAGATTCAAGCATTCCTCCTTGAGGATATTTTCTACTTCCATCAATTTGCCTGGAAATTTCTTCTTCCTCCTCCTCCTCCTCCTCCTCCTCCTCCTCCTCCTCCTCCTCCTCCTCCTCNGCCTCTCTTCCAAATGATGGCCAACTATGCCATCTTCTGCTACATATGCAGCCTAGATACAACTCCCAAAACACAAGAAAATCAAGAAGGAATGCCATTGCATGGGTACTACATTCGTCCATAGAATAGGGAATAAAATACACATGGAAGGAGTTGCAGAGACAAAGTTTGGAACTAAGACGAAAGTATTCTGGTTTTATGTTGATGTCTTTGATCCATTTGGACTTGTTTTACATAGGATGATAGATATGGATCTATTTGTATTCTCTTCTATGCCAACATCCAGTTAGTCCAGAATCATTTGTTGAATATATTTTTTTCCACTGTGTGCTTTTGCCTTCTTTGTTAAAAACCAAGTGTCCATAGCTATGTTGGTTTACTTCTGGGTCTTCTCTTTTTATGCCCTTACCAAGTGGTTTTTATTATTATTGCTCTGTAGTACAGCTTAAAATCAGGGATTATGATACCCCTAAAATTTCTTTTATTGTGCAGTATTATTCTATCTATACTGTTTTTTTTTCATATTATATTGAGTATTGTTCTTTCAAAGTCTGTAAAAAAAAATGTGTAGGAATTTAATGGAAATTGGTTGAATCTGATGACTGCTTAAGATGACCATTTTTATTATGTTAATCATAGGCATGAACATCTTCTGATATCTTCATTTCTTTCCTCAGAGACTTGATGTTCTTGTCATATAGGTTTTTAACTTGCTTGGTTAGAGTTACACCAAAATATTTTATATTATTTGTAGTTATGTTGAAGGCTGTTGTTTCCCTAATTTCTTTCTCAGCTAATTTATCTGGTTTTATACAGGTAAGCTAATGTCTCTCTCTCTCTCTCTCTCTCTCTCTCTCTCTCTCTCTCTCTTGAATTAATTTTGTATCTAGCCACTTTGCTGAAGGTATGTATCAGCTGTAAGTGTTTTCTGGTAGAATTTTTGAGATTGCATATGTATAATATCATAACTTCTATGAATAATAATACTACAACTTCTCCCTTTCCAATTTATACCCCTTTGGTCTCTCTTAGATGTCTTGCTGTGCCACAAAGTGTCCATGAAACCCATAAGAACACCAAGGAGATATTTCTGATGTAATCACATTAGGGTCTCTTTATTACAAAATCAAGTTTGGGCTTATTCAGTGCTGGCCCACAGGATGGTTTGGTGAGGCAGTCCCAAACTCTCAACAGGACAAGGTTTTATAGTATATGGAAATAAGTGAGAAGGTGGTCCTGTCTGGCAAGCATCTAACTGAATGTCTATTGTAAGCCAATTGGTGGGTGCTCTGAAGCAAGACAATCGTGAAAGGGCTAAAAGTACATCTGAGATATATTTAAAATACCTTAACAGTGAATAAAAATGCTATTAATACTCATAATGTTTTGTATAAAACAACTCATTTCATTGATAGGCATATCATTTTCATAGCCTTGAATTTCATTTTTAAATTAATTCTTTTCACTCTGTCTTTCCAGTTCAAACAATTAAGTGATGAAGCTTTAGATCAATTTAAAAATATATATAATATATAATTCAATGAATATATATATATATATATATATATATATATATATATATATATATATATATATATAATTAAGCAGTAAATCAACTCTTATTTTATTATGGTAATCTCAGCTCTTGTCACTGTATGTTTCATAAAAAAGAAATAACCTGTAATTTCTAGGAAGTAGAAATATAACTCATAACACATTAATCTGAGTCCAGTGGCCAAAATTTCAGTTCAATATCTATAATTTTTAGATAATTATAATCACTGTGGTTTAGCTAGGCTACCATATCTTTCCTTCTGATGAATGATTATTTGTCCACTGTATTCATAGTTTTAGAATCTGTTTATAATTAAAAGAAAGAAGATTTTTTTTAATTATCAAAGGAGTAGGAATACTGTGTGTATAGCCCGTTAGAGGTTTTTATTATAAAAGCTTTCAGAATTCATTTTTGCTATTGGTCTGGATAACTTTAACACAATCTGCAATTTGCACAATTTCAGATCAATAGAGTATCTGACTTTAATTAAATGAATATGAAGAAACCCTCTGGGAAAACATTTTAACAAATACAATACTTTAAAGTAATGTATTATCTTTTACTGTATACCAAATTGTCTATAATTTAGCAGTTAGAAAATATATGTAATTAGTTACATCATAATTTCTGTGGCTCAGAAAGCTGAATATGCTTTAAATGGACTGTCTCTGCTTGATGTTCTTTCACAAAACTGCATGAACTTTGTTATTTTGCAGGCTGTAGAGAAGGCTCTGTAGATAACTTTATGTAGCTCTGTCAAAGGACCCAAATACCCATAATTGTGTAGCTCACAGTTGTTTGTAACTCCAGCATTAGTGAATCTTTTGCTTCTAGAATCCTTGGGAGATTACACTCACATCTACCCCCAAATACACAGAAAAAAAATTAAGATAAATCTTTAAAATATTTTTTTTATTTGTTATCTACTGGTGGTAGCTCATCTGAATCTGAGCTAAAATACACTTTCAGTGCTACTTATGTGATTACTAGGAGACCTGGTAGCAATAAAAATTGTCCTCAAAAATGTCTATGGTCGAGACCATAGATATGTAGATTAGTTTTAGATATAATAAAAATAGCAACTCAACAATTTTAATCAAGGAGATTACTATGCTCTATCTGTTGATTTACTGTCTGCACAATGTGTATTTAAAGTAGAGCTAAGGGTCAGAAGAGTGAGCATAATAGCAATTCAGGTGTGATAAAGAATCCGTTGGCCAAGGCTACCTTTGATGATGAATGGCATGAGGGGGTAAGACAGTGATAGGATTTCCATTTTTCTTTATGGATAAATACACACACTCATGCACACACACATACACACACACACACACACACACACACACATATATATATATATATATATATATATACATATATATATAAATTTGTGTCATCTGCTCATCTGTTAATGGTCATCTGGTCTTGTTTCATATCACAATTACAGTGAATAAAAAACATGAAAATTTATGGTATCTTTGGCATTCAGTTTTAATTTCCTTTGAGCAGATGCCAGAGATCTAGTTTTTTGGGGAGTGTTATATTGTACATCTAGTTTTGGTTTAGAGTTGAAGAAACTTCTCACAGTTCTCCATAATATCCAAATTAACATGTACTACCACCAACATTGTACAGGTTTTCTTTGTACTCTCAATCTTGCTATCATGTGTTATTTAACCTTTTTAATGGGCATTGTAACTGGAATAAATGATCTCACTATAAGTTTGATTTTACATTTCCCTCATGACTAATGATATTGAGCACTTACATATTTTGTTTGCTGGACATTTGTATTTCTTTTTAAAAACTTGTTTCTGATTACTTTGATTAAAAATTAGCTAATAATACCTGTGTAGACTTAATTCTAGATTTTCTCATTATATTGATCTGTATTTCTGCCTTCATATCAGTATCATGCAGTATTTGCTAGTATGACTTTTTATAGGACAAAGTATTTTATAAAATTTTTAAATTATTTTTAAAAATTATGAGTATCAGAGCAATCTGCCCAAGGACATTATTTCTCATTGCCAAAGCATCCCAGAGCTGCCAGACCTAGGGAAAGCAGTGCATATACTGCCTCTTGTTCCAATGACCCTCTGTCCATTGTGGTCATGTTTCTTTATTCCTCTGTACTTTCTCCAAGACAGAGAAGAGGTCCTGATTGAACCCTACCTGAGACACCTGGGAGCTAAAGGTACAGGGGTACATAGGTGTCCTTAGTATTGCCATAAATAAAAAACATCATATATGTGCAAAACAATCAAAATGGTATGGCTCGTATTCTCACAGGTCACCTCTGTATTATCCATTTTACAGAACACCGTGTAGAATAATTTATCCTCTTTATGCCTACTGATAACTTTGGTCAAGAATTTGAATGGATTACTCTGAAGATTCAGATATAGTACCTTACCCTACAGATAATATGGACTGATAGACTGTTTGTCAACAAGCATTCTAGGGGTCCATTGAAAGCCTTATCAAAACTGTTGATCCCATCTTTTTAAGTCTCAATACTGGAGGGCTCTGGTACCATGTTATCTGTAGGTCGTACCCTAATCCTAAATCAGCTCTATAGAAATACTGTTGATCCTCTGCCATTGTAACCAAAATTATCACACATATTTTTATATAGTCCAAGGATGATGAAAGAAACATATCAACCCCCATTGAAAGCCACTGCCTAAGGCCACAAGCCTATATAGTTTGGAAGCTAAGATTCAAACCATGCCTAACTGACTTAGAATCATATGGTAGAATATGTCATATTACATGTTTGAGAAGCAGAAGAGAAGAGGCCATGTGATAGTAGCTATGTTTTGATGCCCAAAAATAGAAATTGTTTTTGTTTTACTGGAAAAGAAATTTTAAAATGAATACTTTAATAGAGCTTCACACGACTAAGGGACAGGTATTAAGTGCAAGTGTTCAAGGCTATTCCATGAACAAACGAGGAGGATTTTTAGAGATGTGACACAATAAGATTTACTCCTCATATCTTCTGAGCTATGTCTACACACCCAATCTACTTTACATTGACTTACCTGAGTAAAAGTATCAGAGGAGCCGGGATGATATCATTAAATGTACTTGAAAGTGATAGATGTATGTGAGAATCTCGTGGCAATCTGTTTATTTTCCAGATGAGGTTATATTATAAATTTCCTTTCAGTCCTTGAGAAATACCAAGGAAAAACTAAAAACAAAAAAGGGATGGAATTTTGGATCCAGAAACTACATCTAGTCATCTTCCACATGATTTACTGCTCACCGTACAGGATACAAATAATGGCCATGCCAGCATGTGAAAGCTTAAAATACATTCTAATGAAGATCACATTGTGAACCTTGCCAAGGCAGAATAAAATGCAATCAGGATTTAAATGTGGCTAAAATAATAGCTCCTTGGATTCAAGCATGCTGATTAATGGCAGAGACACTTACAAAGTGCTGTTGTCTGGTCATCAGTGTTATTTCTTGTGGAACATTTTGTACAGGATTCAAAAAAAGAGGACTAATAAAATAAGAGAATGCCTGATTCTATACAATCAACTTGACTTCTTTGAAGTGCTTTAGCTACAGATAATGTATATCCTCCAAGACTAACAGGTTATTAGCATAACTTACTTTGATATATTTATATTCCAAATATTTTTGAAGTCTTCATCTTTCACAGAAGACTTTCTTGCTTTCTTTATATCTGCATATAATTGGAAATTTTGTGTTTACTGTATACTCAGCTGTTTTTTGTGTGGAGCCAAAATTAGCTTTAAAATACAATATTTTTAAAAAGCAGTCATTGAGGAGGAAAATATATTTGAACCTATAAAACAACTTGGAAGCATAACTTATAAGCCCAGGAAAGGTTTTCCTGAGCAAAATAAGAGTAGTATAGACTTATGACAAATGGGTCTACATGAAACTAAAAAGGTTCTATATAGCAAACAACACCATCATTCAAGTAAAGAGGCAGCCTACAAAATAGGTAAAATTCTCTACCAGTTATAGAACAGACGGTTTGTATCTAGAATATTCAAAGACTCTAAAAGATCTAAACAGCAAGGACACAAACAAGAATTAAGTAGAGAATTCTCAGAAGAAATACAAATGACTGAAAAATATTTTTTAATATTCAACATTCTTAGCTATTAGAGACATGTGAATTAAAACTAATTTGAGATTCTATCTTACACAAATTAGAATGTCTAGTTTTTTTTTTTTTTTTAATGATTCTGAACAATGGCATGAGGAGAAATAGAAACACTTAGTCACCTTTTGTGGGAACAAAACCTAGTGAAGATACCATGAAAAGTCTATGTAGAGGTTCCTCAAAATGATAGACACAGATCAATATATAATCTAACCATACCATTCTTATAAATATACTCAAATAATCCCATACTCTCCTATAGAGACACTTGGTCATTTGTGGTCATCTGTATTCACTGTAGTCAGAGAATAGAAATAGTCTATAATCCGCTCAATTTATGAGTAGACAATGAAAATATGGTACATGCACAATGGAATTTTGATAAGCTTTAAAGAAAAATTAAATTTTCAAATTTTGTCCTCGTGGTTAGAACTATAAATAGTTATACACAGTTAATTAATCGACAAAAAACAATATATTCTCTTCCATATGAAGGTAATAGTTTTAAATCTTTAGATATTTATTTAAATTGGAGTAACAACCTAAGCTAGTAAAGCAATGATGTGCCTTGAGAAGTTAAATGATAGGTATATAATATTGGTGATGAGAAAGAAGAATGAGGAATAATGAAACAGGAAGTAATAAAAGGGACATAGGAAAGCTGAGTAGAGGAAGAAGTATGTGAAAGAATAGCAGCCAAAAGATATCTTTGTTTAAAAGTTTAATTATACCTACATGTGTGTTTGTTGAGGTGGGTATCATGTAAATATGAGTGAGGGTACCAGCATAAGTTTGAAAAGGATGTCAGATTTTCTGAAAATAGAGTTATAGGTGGTTGTGAACTACCTTTGTGACTACTGGGAACTTAACTCTGGTACTCTGGAATAGCAATAAATATTCTTAAGACTTTGGAAAAGCATATGAAAACTCGCTAGTGTAGAAGTTTCTTAAAATATATATATAAATGAAAAAAGTTTAAATGGAGTCACCCTGTAGCAGGAACAAGAAATTTCCCAGACAACACAGGATACCAAATAAAAAGCCAAATATCCACATTCCATGGGAGGGGGATGGGGAGAGTTCCAGTGAGCTGGATGTTAAGTGTTTTATATATATATATATATATATATATATATATATATATATATATATATATATATATATATATATTTCTCCAATATTAGTGAAGGAAGTTAAGACAGAGACAGGGCAGGAACCTTGAAGCAGGAGCTAATTCAAAGATCATCAAGGGGTGATACTTATTGACTTGATCACTCTGGTTTTCTCAGCTTGCTTTCTTATATAACCCAAGACAACTAGCCTATGGATGACCCCACCCAAAATGGACTGGGCCCTTCCACATCAATCACAAAGAAAATGCACTAGAGGCTTGCCTATAGCCCATTCTTATTTAGGCATTTTCTTAATTGAGGTTCACTCCTCTCAGGTGAATTTAGCTTGTGTCAAGTTGACATAAAATATTCAGCACACATTGCATACTTGAGTAATAGGCCATGAATAAATCAATCTGGTTCTGAACTGATAGCTTAAATCTTACCTCGAAGTTTTCATAGCGCAAAAAGGAGATATACACAATACCATGAGGGCATAATTAACGTATGGGTTTTTTATTAATAAATTAATTTCTACACTCCATATATTAACCCAACACCCCGCATCCACCCTCTGACAGTTCCCACATCCCATACCTCTTCCCCACCACCCTGTCTCTAGGTGGATGTCCCCACCCCCTCCCCACCTGACTTCTAAAATCCCTGGGGCCATCAGTCTCTTGAGGGTTAGGTGAATCATCTCAGAATGAACACAAACCTGGAAGTCCTCTACTGTATGTGTGTTGGGGGCCTCATATCAGCTGGTGTATGCTGTCTGTTTGGTGGTCCAGTGTTTGAGAGATCTCTGGCATCCAGATTAATTGAGTCTGCTGGTCCCCCTACAGGATTGCCCTCATCCTCAGCTTTTTTCAGCCTTCCCTAATTCAACAACAGGGTTCAGCTGCTTCTGTCAGTTGGTTCAGTGCAAATATCTGCATCTGACTCTTTCAGCTGCTTGTTGAGTCGTCTGGAGTATATCATGCTAGGTGTCTTTTTATGAGTGCTCCATAGCCTCAGTAATAGTGTTGGGCCTTGGGATCTCCCTTGAGCAAGATACCATTTTGGACCTATATTTGGACCTTCTTCTCAGGCTCCTCTACATTTTCACCCATGTAATTATTTTAGACAGGAACAATTATGGGTCAGAAATGTGACTGTGGGATGGCAACCCCATCCCTCACTTGATGCCTGTCTTCCTGCTGGAGGTGGCCTCTATAAATTCCCTCTCCCTACAGCCAGGCATTTCACCTAAGGTCCCTCTCTTTGAACCCTGGGTGTCTGTCACCTCCCAGGTCTCTGGTGCATTCTGGAAGGCCCCACCAGCCTCCTATCTCCAGAGGTTGCCTGTTTCCATTCTTTCTACTGGCTCTCAGGGCTTCAGTCATTTTCCCTCACCCAATACCATATCAGGTTCCCCTCTCCTCCAAAGCCCCCCTCCCCTAACCTGTCCACTTCCCTCCCAGGCCCCTCCCTCCCTTTCTACTTATGATTACTTTCTTTTCCCTTCCAAGTGAGACTGAAACATCCTAACTTGGGCACTTCAGCCTGTTGAAATTTGGAGTTCTGTAGATTGTATCTTGGGTATATTGTATTTTTCTTTTTTCTTTTGGATAATATCCACTTATTAGTGAGTACATACCATGCATGTCCTTTTGCGTCTGAGTTACCTCACTCAGGATATTTTCTAGTTCCATCCATTTGCCTGTAAAACTCAGGATTTCTTCATTCTTAATAGATGAGTAATATTGCATTGTGTAAATGAATCAGATTTTCTTTATCTATTCTTCCCTTGTGGGACATCTGGGTGGTTTCCAGATTCTGGATATCACAAATAAGACTGCTATGCACATAGTAGGACAGGTGACCCTGTAGCATGGAGGACCAACTTTTCAGTATATTCCCAAGGGTGGTATAGCTTGTTCTTCAGGTAGGTCTATTTCCAATTTTCTGAGGAAACTCCAGATTGATTTGCAAAATGGTTGTACTAGTTTACAATTCCATCAGCAGGGTTGGAGTGTTCCTCTTTCTCCACATACTCTCCAACATGTTTTGATCTTAGGTTTTGATCTTAGGTTTTGATCTTAGCCATTCTGATTGGTGTAAGGTGGAATCTCAGGGTCATTTTGATTTGTGTTTTTTCTGATCACTATAGATTTTGAACATTTCTTTAGGTGCTTTTCAGCTATTCAAGATTTCTCAGTTGTGAGATCTTGATTTAGTTCTATACCCCATTTATTGATTTTTGTTTTTTTTTTTTTTTTTTTTTTTTTTTTTTTTTTTTTTTTTTTTTTTTTTTTTTTTTTTTTTTTTTTTTTTTTTTTTTTTTTTTTTTTTTTTTTTTTTTTTTGGTGATTAGCTTCTTGAGTTCTTTATATATTTTGGATATTAGCCCTCTATCTTATGTGGGGTTAGAGAAGACTTTTTCCTAAGCTGTAGGCTGCTGATATGTCTTATTGACTATGTCCTTTGCCTTACAGAAGCTTTCCAGTTTCATGAGTTCCCATTCATCAATTCTTGATCTCAGAGCATGAGCCATTTTCTGTTTAGGAAATTTCCCCCTAATTTCCCCCTGTATCAATGAGTTCAAGGCTCTTTATCACTTTCTATTCTATTAGATTCAGTGTATCTGTTTTGTGTTGAGGTCCTTGATCCACCTGGACTTGCGCTTTGTGTAAGGTGACCAACAATATGGGTCTATTTTCATTTTTCTACATACAGACAGCCAGTTAGATCAGCATCATTTACTGAAGATGCATTCTTTTTTCTATTGTATATTTTTGGCATTTCTGTCAAAGATCAAGTGCCAGTAAGTGTGTGGTTTTATTTCTGGGTCTTCAATTCTATTCCATTGATCTACATGTCTGTCTCTGTACCAATACCATGCAGTTTTTATCACTATTGCTCCATAGTAGAGCTTGAGGTCAGGGATGGTAATTCCCCCAGCCATTCTTTTATTATGAATAATCATTTTCACTAGCCTGTTTTTTTTTTTTCCAGTTGAATTTGAGAATTGTCTTTTTTGATGAGGATTGCATTAAATTTGTAGATTGCCTTTGGTAGGACACCCATTTTATTATGTTCATTCTGCCAATCCATGTGCATGGGGATCTCTCCATTTTCTGTGATCTTCTTCAAGTTCTTTCTTGAGAGACTTAAAGTTATTGTTGTACAGACCTTTCACTTGTTTAGTTAGAATCACTTCAAGATATTTTATATTATTTCTGGCTATTATGAAGCCAGTTTTTTCCCTAATTTCGTTCTCAGCCTGTTTATCATGTGTGTAAAGGAAGGCTTCTGATTTATTTGAGTTAATTTTATATCCAGACACTTTGCTGAAGTTGTTTATCAGCTGGAGTTCTCTAGTAGATTTTTTGTCATTGCTTATGTATCCTATCACATCACCTGCAAGTAATGATACTTTTATTTCTTCTTTGCCAATTTGTGTCCCCTTGATCTCTTTTTGTTGTCTTATTTTTCTAGATAGCCCTTCAAGTACTATATTGAATAGATATGGGGAAAGTGAGCATCGTCAGTTTTAATGAGATTGCTTCAAGTCATCTTTGGTAGAACTTTTCAAGACAGCCTAACATTGATTGCCATGTAATTTTTAGTAATCACACTTATACAAGTCTACAATAAAAAAGTAGAAAGAGATATGAAATATATTGTTTGAAGCATTAAAGTGGACCAGAAAATTTAATATTGAGATCAGGGCTTGTGCTAAAAGTGATAAGGGGACTAAAAAGGAACTGATTTAAAATAAAATTTAAAAAAGGATTGCCAACAGGACAAGTTCTCACCTTACCAAACTTTCCCCTTATGAAAAAAAAAAAAGTCCTAAGGAATTTTCTGTTCAAAAAATACAGTAGTGAATGAGAGCTGCTGCTAATTTGATTCAAGGGAGGCAGCATCCATTCCAAGCAGGCAGCTAATCTTGGCACTGCCTTCCATATGGTTCTGGTTTTAGAATCCTAAGGCATACATGAGTAGAGGGGTTTAGAATGCCACTGTGGCTAGAAATATATATGCCAGGGAAATCTCTATATCATTAGTTTTCAATCTTCATAATTCTAAGACACCTTAATAAAATTCATCATGTTGTGGTGACCCTTAACCATAAAATTATTTTCATTGCTACTTCATAACTTTAATTCTGCTACTGTTATGAATTGCAATGTAAATATCTGATATGCAGGATAGCTGATGTGGGACCCATAGGAAAGTGTTATCTGACTCCCCAAAAGATCTTAACCCACAGGTTAAGAACACTGCTCATGAGAGCCCTGAGAAGGCAAGGCTTTGAGAGGCCACTGTCTAAGCTGGGAACTGAATCTTGGATTGCATTAGAGATCCCAAGACATTAGACAAGTCATAGATGTGGGATTTTAGTAAAGAGACATTAATACAAGCAGGGAAACAGCCAAAGAGGGAGATGTAACTTGAAGGCAGTGAAGCTATTAGGACAAATCCAATTAAGCTGTTGGACATGGGACAGGAGGCTATAAGATTTGGAATTCCACATCCTGGATTTCAGTGTTGTTTGGTCCAGTAATTCCTCACTACTTTCTTGGTTCTACCCTTCTAGAATGTGTCATCATATGCCTTTATTTTTAATTGAATGTTTTCTTTGTTTACATTTCAAATGTTGTCTCATTTCCCAGTTACTGTATCCCCCCAAACCCCTATCCCATCCTCCCTCCCACTACTTCTATGAAGGTGCTCCCCCACTCACACACTCCCTCCTCCCCACCCTTGAATTTGCCTACACCAGGGTGTCAAACCTTCCCAGGACCAACGGCCTCTCCTCCCATTCATGCCCAACAAGGCTATCCACTGCTACTTATGGGACTGAAACCATGGGTACTTCCATGTGTACTCCTTGGTTGGTGGTCTAGTCCCTGGGAGCGCTGAGTGTACTGGTTGGTTGATATTATTGTTCTTTCTCTGAGGTTGCTTCAACTCCATCAGTCCTTTTTCTAACTCCTCTACTGGGGACCTTTTGGGGACCCTGTGCTCAATCCAATGGTTGACTGTGAGCATTCACCTTTGTATTTGTCAGGCACTGGCAAAGCCTCACAGGAGGCAGCTACATCAGGCTTCTGTTAGGAAGCACTTGTTGGCGTCCACAATAATGTCTGGGTTTGGTGTCTGTATATGGGATGTATCCCCAGGTGGGGCAGTCTTTGGGTGGCCTTTCCTTCATACTCTGCTCCAAACTTTGTCTTTGTATTTGCTTCTGTTAGTATTTTGTTCCCCTTTCTAAGAAATACCGAAGCACCCACACTTTGGTCTTTCTTCTTTTTGAGCTTCATGTTGTCTGTGAGCATTCTGAGCTTCTGAGCTAATATCCACTTATCAGTGAATACATATCATGTAATGTTCTTTTGTGATTGTGTTACCTCACTCAGGATAATATCCTCCAGATGCATCCATTTGCCTAAGAATTTCATTGTTTTTAATACCTGAGTAGTACTCCATTGTGTAAATGTACCACATCTTCTGTATCCATTCTTCTGTTGAAGGACATTTGGGTTCTTTCCAGCTTTTGGCTATTATAAATAAGGCTGCTATGAACATAATGGAACATATGTCCTTGTTGAATCTTTTGGGTATATGCCCAGGAGTGGTATTGCTGGGTACTCAGATAGTACTGTGTCCAATTTTCTGAAGAAAGACCAGACTGATTTCCAGAATGGTTGTACCAGCTTGCAATCCCCGAAATGGATGAGGGTTTTCCTACCATGTCTGCCTGTTTGGTGCTATGTTCCACTGTAATGACAGTGGATCTTATCACTCTTGGAATTTAAGTCAAAAAAAAAAACAACTACAAAACAAAAACCTTAAGTTGGCTAGGTAATGGTGTCATATCAAAGTGATATAAAAGTTACTAAGATACAGCCTTTACCAGGGCTCAGAGATCTTCATTATGGAGGGAGAAGAAAGAGTACAAGATCCAGAGAAAGTGGGTGAATATAGTAAAGCTGTTTTCTGGCTATGAGAAGGCTTTTGCATGCATGAACTCACAGCCAGTCTCATGCAATACAGCAGACCTGCATGATAACAAACCATCCAAAAAATGAGCATGGGTAGAAGAGATAGCTAATGAAGCCTCCCCTCTATAGAAGGAGCAGTATGCAATTGGTGACTTCTAGGTAAGGGAAAGTATGTTTTCTACAGGGATGTGCTCCTTGAAAGGCTACCTATGTACATAGATCTATGTATATACACAAACTTGCAGTAACAAGTAGACCCAGTGGTTCAAAAGAAAAGGAGTACTTGATGCTTAGAGGGCTAGTGATGCTTATAGGTGGGTGTACTGGGGAAGAATTGGAGGGAAGGGAATAGCGGAATAGGGAAATCTAAAAGGTCAAATTAAATACAGAACAACAAAAGGCCTATGGAATCCACTTATAAGCCTGTACCACTTTATGTTTGAAACAAATGACAGTATTTAAAGAAATTCATTTATGTACACTGAGTTACTTTAAGGCTGAGCCACATGAGATAGTGATGATTACATGATAAATATTCTCTATTAAATTTTTTATTAAATTTCAAGTCAACAATAATTAACAAACAAATCCTTCAAACACTTTCTCTATTTCATTCTCATATATATATATATATATATATATATATATATATATATATATATATATATACATACTTTGAGGATAAAGTTGTTAGGGTACAAAGAGAAAATTGTTTATAATCATAAAAATACACACTGAGATGATCATCTGTGGCACGCCTCCTTCGAACAGCAAGAAAGTCACGCCACCACCGGGATCTTCTCAGTCAGCTTTATTCAGGAGCACCTTGATAGTAGATTCCCAGGACCCTCAACAGCAGCAGAGCTGCTGCTTTTATACTCTCCCAGGGAAGGGGGGGGGTGTCAGAGTGGATGCGGATTGGTGCACCAAGCCACACCCATTAGCATATTGCCCATTCATTGGTGTCACAAGCCACACCTCATTAGCATATTGCCCGTTCGGGAGGGGCTATTGCTTTAGGAGGGCCTGAAGAGGGAGCCCGGGTTTTCTGGAGCAACTGCCATTCCTGAGCAACTGCCATTCCTGAGCAACTGCCATTCCTGAGCAACTGCCATTCCTGAGCAACTGCCATTCCTGAGCAACTGCTGCTACGGAGCAAGTGCCGCTTCCTACATCTCCCCCCTCTTTATTAATTAAATATGAAGTCCTGTAAATCTGGTCAGCGAACACCCCAGCCTGAGGGAGCAGCCTTTGACAAGTGACTGATAGGAAATCGGGCTACAATCAGACACGACCAATAGTCTGTCTCTGCAGAGATCTGGAGTAAGAGGAGATGCCACCAGCATGTTGCTGGTGGACTTGGCTATAATAGAGGTCAAATTGTTTATCAATTGTGAGACATTGCACCCGTCTCTGTATCTTTTTATCAGGGGGAGGATAGGTCAAGATGACACGAAACCTCCATGCAATTTGACATGCTCTCGAGGAATCTATCCTGTATGGAACATTCCCTGCACTGTATTGTGACACTCTGTCAGCAAAATTGAGTTTCCTTACTCCGTCATCCTTTGAGGTGGTATAGTGGAAGTCATCAGGTCTGTCCCTAAACCGTGGAAGTATCGGCAAACCAGTCTGCTAGGAAATCATTACAAACTATTAAGAGGGGCCAACCAGAACTTGGGCGAAATGCCCTCGTCTATGGCCATCAGGACTCGAACAATGGCAGCCTTCTGAGGAGCCTGAGTGCGTCCCATATGACATAATAACCAGAGGCAAAGTACACATCCCGCAAACACCAGGACACCGCAAAGTAGCATCCTAGCCCATTCTTTAGAAAAGGAAAAGGCAGTGGATAGCCAAGAGGTGACATCACTCAAGGTGACAGGGTCGACTCTGGTGCCATTCAAGATGGAAATCTGGATAAGGAGCTACTGGAACAGTCGTTCTGCCTCCGCAGTCCAATTCCCTTGAAGATACTCCAACAACTCTCTGCTATAATTAAAGTTTTCAGACATATCAGCAGTTAGTGGGGTAATACACAAATTCTTAAAATGGGAAACACAGGAAAATTGAATCAACCGAAATAGATCTTCCTTTTTTTTTTTTTTTTTTTTTTTTTTTTTTTTTTTTTTTTTTTTTTTTTTTTTTTTTTTTGTCATTTT
>LR749493.1:4918374-5007270 GCA_902729485.2 Mus minutoides
ATCCTTTTTCTCTGCTGCGTCTTCCAAGGGAGGGGGCACTCTTCGTATCAGTTTCTCAAGTATCCAAATTGGTTCTTTGTCTCTAGGAAAAACACAAACTGCTCCCCTGGACTATGAAATGACCGGGTCTGGACCTAGCCATGACCCGGATTAAACAGAGATAGTAATGGAAAGGTTTTAATTCATAATTTGGCATCTTCAGGTAACATCGAACCCAATTAATGTCACCTAATAATCTTTGGAAATCATTTAAAGTCCTCAAATTATCCTTCCTAAACTCTACCTTTTGTGGCACTATCTATTTTGTTCCTACTTTGGCTCCTAAATAATCTCAAAAAGCTATAGATATTAATCTTATCATCCTGTCCAGGTGAACAGCCACTCTCTTTCAGCTCTGCATCGAGCTGTCCACCTAGGTTGAGGAGGTGCTGCTTTACTTGTGGGATACCCATATTTGGAATAAGCCACAGGACTCCATCCTGATATAGGAGCACAAAAGCTACCCTTCAAAGATACATTAAACAAAACATTCCTTTTCCATGACTGTGGATGGCAATTGCAAAGATTTATTGGTTCCAAAAATCCTAAGAAAAACCATAGCATCCACTCTAGTTTCACACCTGCTTTCAATGTGCCCTGATTCCAGGCAAAATCTAGGTCTCTGCCAAATTTGTCCCAGCAGAGAACAGTAAGACTCCCCGATACCGCAAACCAAGGGGCCACGGTATCACACTCCTTCAAAAACCTTTCAAGGGTGGATTGTTTGATTTTTTTAAATTTTTGATACAAGCAGAGCCAAAAAAATTGGGTGCGAATGAGAAGCGCCCATAATTACTTACTCCATTTCTAACTGCACTCCTTTTCTTTATCGTCTCTTACCCGAGAACATTCTCTTGTCCCATTTACCTGGGAACTTTATTGAGGTTTATCTTCTTCTGACCTTTTCTTGCTTTATTTTTGAGCTGATACCCTTTATCATCTAGGTGGTATCGCTCCGTCTCATTTTTAACAGCCTCCTCATCCACCTCTTCTTCCGAAGAGGAGTCAAGGTTGGAAAGCTGCAATTCCTTGAGAGAGGGGTAAATCCCCTTTTCTTGTTCCCCCTTAATATTTAAGAGTAGGTTCTAGCCTCCCTTTCAGCAATATAGGGAAGCATAACCTCCTTAAAATATTCCAGGAAGCTTACCGGTACCGCCACTCCGTAGCTGATGAGTTTTGATCCCATGAAGATAATCTTTAGTTCCTGAAAATTTCAGATCCCACGAAGATCTTCAGTTCCTGAAGAGTTCAGATCCCACAAAGATCTTCTTTAGTTCCTGAAGAGTTCAGATTCCACGAAGATCTTCTTCAGTTCCTGAAGAGTTCAGATCATCTTCGGTTCCCGGATTTCAACACCACTTGCAGCGTGCCTCCCTCGACTAGCAAGAAAGTCATGCCACCACCTGGATCTCCTCAGTCAGCTTTATTCAGGAGCACCTTGATAGTAGATTCCCAGGACCCTCAACAGCAGCAGAGCTGCTGCTTTTATACTCTTCCAGGGCAGGGGGGGTGTCAGAGTGGATGCGGATTGGTGCACCAAGCCACATCTATTAGCATATTGCCCATTCATTGGTGTCACAAGCCACACCTCATTAGCATATTGCCCGTTCGGGAGGGGCTATTGCTTTAGGAGGGCCTGAAGAGGGAGCCCGGGTTTTCTAGAGCAACTGCTGTTCCTGAGCAACTGCCATTCCTGAGCAACTGCCATTCCTGAGCAACTGCCACTCCAGAGCAACTGCTGCTTCCTACAATCATCCATTATTGAAAGTGAATTCGAATTAATCAACTGATTCATTGCTGTGCTTTTTAATGTAAGATTGTTTTGAATTATTTCACAAGAGGAAACACTGAAAATGATCTATAATTTCAGTGTACTGACATACCTTTAAGTACATCTCTGATAATACTTACTATTAACATTATATGGCACTGTGAGGAAGGACAGGTAGATAGTCAACTATGCTATGGGTTTGATTTAATTTCTAGCTAAAATTTTAGTGTTTCTGTTATAAGCAAGGATGCATTGAGATCAGTGAACTGGACAATTTCATTTGTAGAATAAAAGGTTTATAGAAAAACACACTGCCAGGGCTACCTTTTGGGGGAGGGGAAAGCAGAGAAGCCAAACATCAGAAAAACAAATGGATTTTATATAACAGTCAGCAGGTTTTGGATCTTTGAGCAGAAACTAGATGTACTTTCCAGAGGTATTTGGAATTTGGGGGGAAATAAGGGGGAGAATTTTTTTTCCTTGTAAACAAAAAGCCACCTTTAGGCTTCTGTTTAAGACATTGTAATGAGATCTCCCATTTGGGGCAGGGAGTGCTACTCACTTTGGACATAATATCTGACATTTGTAACAGATTCAGATAAAAAGAAAATGAGATTGTCCCTGATGACTAAACATTTTGACTAAGCATTTCTTTAGGTGCTTCTCAGTCATTTGGTATTCCTTAGTTGAGAATTCTTTGTTTAGCTTTGTATCTCACTGTTTAATAGAGTTATTTGGTTCTCTGCAGTCTAACTTCTTGAGTTCTTTGTATATATTGAATAGATCTTTTCCCAATTTTTTTTTTTTGGGGGGGGTGCTATTTTATCCTATGGACAGTGTTCTTTGACTTACAGAAGCTTTGCAATTTTGTGTATGTCAATTCTTGATCTTAGAGCATAAGCTATTGCTGTTCTATTCAGGAAATTTTCTCCTGTGGCCATGTGCTCCAGGTTCTTCACTACCGTCTCTTCTATTCATTTCAGTGTATCTGATTTTATGTAGAAGTCCTTGATCCACTTGGACTTGAACTTGAACTTTGTAAAAGAAGAAAAGAATGGATCAATTTGCATTCTTCTACATGCTGACTGCATGTAGAAGAGAGAAAGAGAGAGAAAGAGAGAGAGAGAGAGAGAGAGAGAGAGAGAGAGAGAGAGAAAGACAAAGAGGAGGAGGTGGTGTAAGGAAAGCAGAGCAGAAGCATATGGCGTAGAGAAACCTCAAGTTATAAGTGGTCTCATAGATGGGGAAGATGGTAGTATAATGTTAGATCTGCCCAATCTAGGCACACAGATTGTATTCATATTGGGTTGTGTTTTCATTGTTGGGGCATATTTGGATTGGAGATTTATTGAAACAGTGCTACATTTACACAATGGAGTACTACTTGGCTATTAAAAACAATGACTTTATGAAATTCTTAGGGAAATGGATGAAACTAGAAAGTATCATCCTGAGTGAGATAACACAGTCACAAAAGAACACACATGATATGCACTCACTAATAATTAGATATTATCCCAGAAGCTCAGAATACCCAAGATAACAATTCACAGACTACATGAAGCTCATAAAAAGAAAGACCAAAGTGTGGACACTTCAGTCCTTCTCAGAAGGGGGAACAAAATACTCAGGAAGAAATATAGGAACAAAGTGTGGTGCAGAGACTTAAGGAAATGCCATCCAGAGACAGCCCCACCTGGGGATCCATTCCATATACAGACACCAAACCCAGAACCTATTATGGATGCGAAAAAGTGCTTCCTGACAGGAGCCTGATATAGCTGTCTCCTGAGAGGCTCTTTCAGAGCCTGGCAAGTACAGATCCTGATGCTCACATCCATCCATTGGACTGTGTATTAGGTCTCCAATGGATAAGTTAGAGAAAGAACTGAAGGACCTGAAGGAATTTGCAATCCATAGGAAGAACAACAATATCAACCAGGCAGACACCCCCTCCCAGAGCTCCTAGGAACTAAACCACCAACCAAAGTGTACACATAGAGCATCCCATGGCTCTAGCCAAATATGTAGCAGAGGATGGCCTTGGCCAACATCAATGGGAAGAGCGGCCCTTGGTCCTGTGAAGGCATGATGTCCCAATGTAGGGGAATTTCAAGGTGTGAAGGCAGGAGTGGATGAGTTGGTGGGTGATCGCCCTCATAGAAACAGAGGGAGGGAGGATGGCATAGGGGGGTTCTAGAGGGAAAATGGGGAAAGGGGATACCATTTGAAATGTAAATAAATAAAATATCCAGTAACAGAAAAAGAAAAAAGAAAAAAAAAAGAAAATGAGGAATCTCTGAAAGAAATGGAATATTTCGGGGAAAAGAGTAGATCAAATTCATTTATAATTTTTATACAACAAATATGTGTGGAATATAATGATATACTATGAATACAAACTGAAATCCTATAAATTTAAATGTCAAATTCCCAATAGTTTTACTGTTAATAATTGGTATTTATTACTGAGACCCTGTAACTCAACTTTCTTTTTCTTTAAGTGAAGAATTGGATAAGTACATGCTTCCTAAATCAAAAATTCACATTGCAGTCTTTGGCTTATATACAAAGAAGAGGTCTTTTCAAAGCTAGGTAGAAATTATTAATTTTGTGAAGTCACTACTAAATTATTTTAGAGAATGGAATACTTGAAATATAAAGTTTGGCCTGATGTTCATTAGTAAAGAACTAAGTATACCAGTTTAGGTAACATGCCATATTGAACAAATAGGTCTTTAAGACTGTTATGTAAATGAATAAAATTCATCTATGTATATTAGCACTTGGGTTGTTTATCTTTCAAAGATTAGTATTCTTTAGCTTATGATCCTCTGCCAATAAACCACACCTACTCATTTAAAATACAACCCCAAATAAATAAACCCTTTAGCTAGTTAGCCTGCCTCTTTTGCACTCCTATGAAATTGTACATCTGTTAGCCATATATAACATAAATCCTAGTGGTAAAAGGTCCCCAGTACACCACTACTATTCAGGATTTGTAGACACAGAAATTTCCTGAACTACTCCTGAGTGACATTACTTGCTCATGTGAGCAATGTTTTTTCCTTGAAATTGCCATGTCCTCTTTCTCTTCTGAATGGTGTAGGATACCACAACCTTTGTGATGTCTCATGGTGTAAGGAAATTCCCATATATTCAAACTTAACCAGGTGTCATCAAATTGCCACTTAGTCTATAAGCATTATGTAAAGGAGTTTAAAAAAAAACATCAGGAAAAATGTATACAAATGATGTTATAAATAATAAAACAAAATGTAGGCTAATAAATACTATACCATAATGCAACTACTGTGAATCTAAATAGTATATCATAGGAAAACACAACCAAGACTTTTAGAATAAAATGAATATATTTACGAAAGAATGAAAATTACTAGGAAAAGATATGGGATGTTCATAATATACCCTTATTATGAGCTATTGAAATAATAATATACTATGAGTAACATGGTGCCATAAAATGGGAAAACAAAACAGCATTGAGAAAATGTTTAGGTAAATACCTATACACAGATTTTTTTCATCATTATATTACTTCAAAATAATTGATTTATTCCATTATTCAATTAGAACTAAAAAGATGAATTGCATTGAATTGGTATTACCAATCTAGCTTTTCCCAAAGGTGAAAGGTCCATAGGGTGTTAAGAGGTATACTTTGCAAATCTTCCATGATGAGATAACCTCTTTATCAAAATGTTTCAGGATATGAAAAGAGGTCACGTCTTTTTTCTCATTTCTTAACAATTATATAACTTTAGTATACAAAATTGTTAAATCTCATTCAATAAAGGACAGTAGTAGGTGAACCTTGGTTGCATGTATATAAGATTAACAAAATTTTATAATGTATTTTAAAATTGCAATCCAACTACAATATACTTCAGAAACTACATATAGTTCAGCACTAATCAACAAATCAATAAAACTAAGAGATCAAAAAAGTACAATAAAATAGCATTTTATATATATATATATATATATATATATATATATATATATATATATATATATGTACTTATGAAATTCATATGCAACCTTAGCAAAAGGATAAGGTATGAAAAGAGTCAGTGAGAACACATTTATAGTTAAATAGAAGTGATATATTCTAATTTGTGTTTCGATATGGTAATTATAGATGACAATACTACATTATAAAATTTAAAAAATAAAGTAAAGGATTTGGAGACTTCTTACTCTAACAAAAGATGAATGTTTTAGAAGATATGTGTTTTCAATTGGAATTGAATGCTGCATAACACAGTGTTGTAAGTATCATGTAAAATGCTCACAGTTTTCTTTGTGGATATTTCATTAATTTTATTTAATTATCTTGTACACATACGTTTTAAACATGAGAATAAATTAATGTGAGCATGTAACTTATTTGAAATAAAATGAATGTAGAAATGGCAATTGAATATAAAACATACTATATTGTTTTATTTTTAGTGGCACTACATATCTTTGAATGTGTTATAAAGGTTGTTTTAAATAGATGTTGAGGAGAGAACAAGTTCAATGTAGTAAAATAGGAAAAGATGAATAATGCTAATGACCTTTGAATAATATTCTAGGATGTGTAGTCTTGCTGTTTTTTGTTTGTTTGTTTGTTTAAGATACAAACATAGAGAAGTAGAGAAGTATATTAGATCTAGGAAGAGTTATATGATTAAAGATAAGTATAATTTCCAAAGTGGTTGTTCCAGCTTGCAATCCCACCAGCAATGAAGGAGTATTCCTCTTTCTACACATCCTTGCCAGCATCTGCTGTCACCTGAGTTTTTTATCTTAGCCATTCTAATTGCTGTGAGGTGGAATCTGAGTGTTGTTTTGATTTGCATTTCCCTGATGACAACGCAAGTTGAACATTTTTTAGGTGCTTCTCAGTCAATTGAAATTCCTTAGTTGAGAAATTTTTGTTTAGCTCTGTACACCATTTTTAATTGGGTTATTTGTTTTTCTGGAATCTATCGTCTTAAGTTCTGTATATATTTTTGGATATTAGCCTTCTATGGGATGTACAGTTGGTAAAGATATTTTTCAAATCTGCAAGTTGCTTTTTTGTCCTATTGACTGTGTACTTTGCCTTACAGAAACTTTGCAATTTCATGAGGTCCCATTGAGAGCCACTGGTGTTCTGTTGAGGAAATTCTCCCCTATGCAGATATGTTCAAGGCTCTTTCCCACTTTCTTTTCTATTTGAATATGCATATGTGGTTTTATTTGGAGGTACTTCTGCTTCTTTTTTATTATATATTTTCTTTATTTACATTTCAAATACTATCTGGAAAGTTCCCTATACCCTTCCTCCGCCCTGCTCCCCTACCCACCCACTCCCACTTCTTGGCCCTGGTGTTCCCCTGTACTGGGGCATATAAAGTTTGCAAGACCAAGGGGAATCTCTTGCCAGTGATTGCCAACTTGGCCATCTTCTGCTACATATGCAGTCAGAGTCACGGGATCTGGGGGTACTGGTTAGTTCATATTGTTGTTCAACCTATAGTGTTGTAGACCCCTTCAGCTCCTTGGGTATTTTCTCTAGCTCCTCTACTGGGAACCCTGTGTTCCACCCTATAGATGACTGTGAGCATACACTTCTGTATTTGCCATGTACTGGCATAGCCTCACAAGAGACACCTATATCAGGGTCCCTTCAGCAAACTCTTGCTGTCCTATGCAATAGTGTCTGAATTTGGTGACTGATTATGGGATGGATCCCCAGGTGGGGTAGTCTCTGGATAGTCCATCCTTTCGTCTTAGCTCCAAACTTGTCTCTGTAACTCCTTTCATGGGTATTTTGTACCCTATTCTAAGGAGGAATGACTTATCCACACGTTGGTCTTCCTTCTTCTTGATTTTCTTGAGTTTTGCAAATTGTATCTTGTGTATTCTAAGTTTCTGGGGTAATAACCACTTATCAGTGAATGCATATCTAATGACTTCTTTTATATTGGGTTAACTCACTAAGAATGATATCCTCCAGATACATCCATTTGCCCAGGAATTTCATAAATTCATTGTTTTTAATAGCAGAGTAGTACTCCATTCTGTAAATGTACCACATTTTCTGTATCCATTCCTCTGTTGAGGGACATCTGGGTTCTTCCCAGCTTCTGGCTATTATAAATAAGGCTGCTATGAACATAGTGGAGCATGTGTACTTTTTACCAGTTGGAACATCTTCTGGGTATATGCCCAGGAGAGGTATTGCTGGATCCTCCAGTAGTACTATGTCCAAATTTATCAGGAACCGCTAGACTGACTTCCAGAGTAGTTGTACAAGCTTGCAATCCCACCAGCAATGAGGAGCGTTCCTCTTTCTCCACATCCTTGCTAGCATCTACTGTCACCTGAATTTTTTTATCTTAGCCATTCTGACTGGTGTGAGGTAGAATCTCAAGGTTGTTTTGATTTACAGTTCCCTCATGATTAAGGATGTTGAACATTTTTTCTGGTGTTTCTCAACCATTCGGTATTCCTCAGTTGAGAATTCATTGTTTAGCTCTGTACCCCATTTTAATGGGTTTATTTGTTTTCCTGGTGTCCAGCTTCTTGAGCTCTTTGTAGATATTGTATATTAGTCCCCTATCAGGTTTAGATTTGATAATGATCCTTTCCCAATCTGTTTGTGGCCTTTATTTTTTTTTTTCTTCTTGACAGTGTCTTTTGCCTTACTGAAGGTTTGCAATTATATAAGGTACCATTTGTCAATTCTTGATCTTACAGCACAAGCCATTGCTATTCTGTTTAGCATTTTTCCCCCCGGTGTCCATATCTTCAAGGCTTTTCCCCACTTTCTCCTCTATGAATTTCAGTGTCTCTGGTTTTATGTGGAGGTCTTCGAACCACTTAGACTTGAGCTTTGTACAAGGAGATAAGAATGGATCAATTCACATTCTTTTACATGATAACAGCCAGTTTTGCCAGCACCATTTGTTGAAAATGCTGTCTTTTTTCCACTGGGTGGTTTTAGCTCCCTTGTCAAAAGCAAGTACCCATAGGTGTGTGGATTCATTTCTGGGTCTTCAATTCTATTCCATCGATCTACCTGTCAGTCGCTGTACCAGTACCATGCAGTTTTTATCACAATTGCTCTGTAGTACAGCTTAATGTCAGGCATGGTGTTTCCCCTAGAGGTTTTTTTATTGCTGAGAATAGTTTTTGCTCTCCTAGGTTGTTTATTGTTCCAGATGAATTTGCAAATTTTCTTTTCTAATTCAGTGAAGTATTGAGTTGGAATTTTTATGGGACTTGCCTTGAATCTGTAGATTGCTTTCAGAAAAAAAAAAGTCATCCTATCTCATAGAAGAAGGGAGAAAAGAAGAAAGAAAAGGAAAGAAAGAAAGAATGAATGAATGAAGAAAGAAAGAATGAAATAAGAAAGAAAGAAAGAAAGAAAGAAAGAAAGAAAGAAAGAAAGAAAGAAAGAAAGAAAAAGAGAGGGGGGAAATAAGAAAATAACAGGGTGAAATGATGGAAGGGATCATGTTATATATCCACATCATAAATGATATACAGTGAAGCAAGCAAATGATGCAAAGGTACATGTAACCAAACATAAGGATATCTTGGCAAATATATTGAAGTACAGGAGGCACAATAGTATATATCTTAGTTAAATTCAAGTATGAAAGGTTCTGTAAGTTCATATGTGTCTCTGCCTGATTGTATCTAGAAAATGTACTCTTTCAAGGAAGTTGACTACCACCTCTCTATATCTTAGATTCTTTCTGCTTACTCTTTCACATTGATTCTTGTGCTTTGCAGTGGGCGGGGGTATGACATAGACATTCCATTTAGGACTGAAGATTCCTAGATATGTTTCTGTCTACACAAACTCAGTTCAAATAAAATCCCAGCATGGTAGCCAGATAGTAAGTACTAAATCTCTCTTGTAAGGAACTATTGTCCCCTGATTGCTGCTGGGGGAAAAGAAGACAGTTTTATATATGGACTGATACCTAGTATACAGCCCATGTTCTATGGCAAGTCTCATGCCTAAGAGTAGTTGACTAACACAAACTGGACTTTATTTGAGGTGGAAAAAGATCATGGCATTGTGTGGGTAGAGAAGTGGAGCAGTATCTTGTAGGAGTTGGGGGAAGATTGTTTATATGATCAAAATGTGTTTTAATTAAATTCTAAAAAAATAATAAAAACATTATTTTAAGTGAGATATGACATGTCATCTGTACAGTATTCTTTTATAGTATCACACAGAATAGCTCTTCAGTATTTATTGGTGGATTAAATTAAATTAAGCTAGATTATAAAGGCTTGATTTGTTAAAATAATTAAGATAGAGAAATCCATATTTGGCTGTTTCACAGCAGTTACTTAAGCAGTTTCTAAAGTTCAGGTTGAGATTCACTTGTGTGTGCAGCATCTGAATAAGCTAAATGTGGTAGAAGCAGAATGAGTATAGAATAAGTATGACCTCAGAAAATTTCTATTTTTAGTCTCTCTAAGAGAATAACTGCTGAAGCATACAGACTACTTAACATGGAAAAAATACTTTCAATATAAATTATTTCCACCATCACTTCAGTCTCTTAGTTTGCTTGATGTAACTAGAGAAATGGGAATGTTGTCAGCCAGAAATTTTATTGAAACAACTCATCCCACACACTTACTCATAGAAACACACATATACTCACACAATTTTTAGTAGCAACCATGCAGAAATGGTTCAGTGTGTGAGTAAAATGGCATTAGAGAAAATTTTGCTGTAAAAGCATTGGCTAGTTATAAATATACTATTAAAAACTATATGTTCCATATATAGTAAAAGGAACAAGCTGACAAATACTGTATATAAGATGTTGATATTGTTAATTATGACCATCACTTTTAAATGGTGTCATACTTTTCTTTCATTTGTAACAGTAATTATTATATTTTAACAATGGAAACAAAGTCATTCATTTATCTAATTAATTATAGCAAAATAATACTGTGATGTTGATTACCCTTCTAGCTAATAATTTGGATAATCAGTTATAAACCTAAAATGATTTATGATTTTTGAGAAGCATTGAATTCATTTTATCTCATACTTATAGCTAGAAAACAAGAAAATGGAGAACAGAAACATATCAAATTATTTTCACTACAATAACTTTTGAAAATCATCTTGTTGGGTTATTGAAATTATCCCCTCTGTTTAGAAAATACCAGTGATTGAAAAATGTATTAATCATAAATATTTCTTTACATAAAATTGACTGCCGCATCTTGGGAATTGAAGCAAAAGAGCATTATACAACAACAGGAAGTATTTTTGAAGTTCTGGAGTAAAATTTACACTAGAAATAGAATTTTAGATTACAGTGACTCATAAGATATATTTGTATATATAATACACTAAACGTATATAGATATAGTTTGAATAATGTTATTTAAATCAGAAAATTACAGTACTAGAGCAAGAAATTAAATAATAATTACAATTATTCTAAGGAAAGGACTAAAGGAGCTTTAGGAGCAACCCTATAGGAAGAATAACAATATCAACCAACCAGAACTCTCAGAACTCTTAGGGACTAAACCACCAACCAAAGAGTACACTTCCAGTGAGCCATGGCTCCAGCTGTATATGTAGCAGAGAATGGTCATGTCTTCTTGGTTCTCTGAAGGTTTGATACCCCAGTGTAGGGGAATGCCGGGATAAGAAGCTGGAGTGGGTGGGTGGGAGTGAGAGTGCCCTCTTAGAAGCAGGGGTATGGGGTATGAGAGAAAGGTGTGCTGGAGGGAAAAACAGGAAAAGGGATAACATTTCAAATATAAATGCATAAAATATCCAATAAAAATAAAAATAAAGATAGAATAATTAAAATTAAGAATCAGAAAAATACTATAAATTCTATTACTTTTACATTATTGTGATTTATAATTCCATTTTTCTCATTCATGCTGCCTCTCTATATAATATTTTTCCAAATACTGAGGTTTATATGGGCTTACATATTTGAACACTTGGTGCCCAGTTGATGGCACTGTTTAGTGGGCTTTAGGGAATATATGGCCTTCTGGATAAAGTGTATCACTGGAGGAAGGCTTTGAATATAAACAGCCTTGTACTTCCAGTTTACTATTTTATATTTGTGCTTAAAGATCTGATCTCTCAGATTCCTGCTCCTGTTTCCATGTCTGATATGCTGCTAGACCTTCCTTTCAAGATGGACTCTTATGCCTCTCAAATTGTAATGTTCTATAATGTTGCTTTGGTCCTGAGAATTTAACTCTAGTAGCAGGTATGAGGGACTTATAAAAATCAGTGTGGCCAGGCGTGGTGGCGCATGCCTTTAATCCCAGCACTCAGGAGGCAGAGGCAGGCAGATTTCTGAGTTTGAGGCCAGCCTGGTCTACAAAGTGAGTTCCAGGAGAGCCAGGGCTATACAGAGAAACTCTGACTTGAAAAACAAAAAACAACAACAACAACAACAAATAATCAGTGTGGTAGTTTAAATGAAAATGGCCTACCCAAGGAGCTGAAGGGGTTTGAAGCCCCATAGGAGGAACAACAATATGACCTAACCAGTATCCTCAGAGCTCCCAGGGATTAAACCACCAACCAAAGAGAACACATGGAGAGACACATGGCTCCAGCCACATATGCAGCAGAGGATGGCCTAGTCAGTAATCAATGGGAGGAGAGGCCCTTGGTCTTGAGAAGGTTCTATGCCCCAGGGTATGGTAATGCCAGGGCCAGGACAAGGGAGTGAGTGGGTTGGGGAGCAAAGAAGGGAGGAGGTAATAGGGGGTTTTTAGGGGGGAAGCAGGAAAAGGGATAACATTTGAAATGTAAATAAAGAAAATATCTAGTAAAAAAAAAAGGAAGAAAGAAAGAAAAGAAAATGGTCATAGCCCACATAGGCTAAGAAGAAGTAGAACTATTAGGAGTGGTGGCCTTGCTGGAATAGGTGTGATCTTGTTAGAGGAATTGTATTTCAATTTGAGGTTTCAATTGTTGAAGGCAGGCTCAAAATCTCTTTCTCTCTCTCTCTCTCTCTCTCTCTCTCTCTCTCTCTCTCTCTCCTCTCTCTCTCTCTCTCTTTCTCCCTGCTGATCCAGATATAGACTTCTCAGTTCTTCTCTAGAACCATCTTGCTGTTGTTGGAGTCTGTCAAAAGACCCTCACTCAAAAAGACTACAGAGATTGCCATCACTGCAAACTGCAAGAGGATTTTTATTGAACCAACATGTTTGGGAACCCCTCTCAGTACACAGGCCAGAGGAGAGACCCTGAACAAAGAAAGAATACACTTTTTATACCTTGTAAGGGGCAGATTTAGGCAACAAGGCAAGCTGGCTTATTTTCACTGGTATAGCAAGTAATTTATTCAGGCATTGGTCGGTTTGCATAGTGAATCACTCTGCCTGCCCTTATGATTTGGTCAGCAAAGCAGTAGTACATTTTGAACTTATGGGTCAGCTATTAATGTCACAGCTATTAACGTCAAAGGGAATTCTAGCATGGTCAGGCAGTTTGTGATCTTTCTCAGAATTCAGTGTGGGGTGTAGTAGGGGAATTTCTCTAGGAACTGCTAATCTTGTTATGGTTATTTTTCTGAGAAAAGCTCATTTTGTTTTGGCAGCTGTAGACTTAGTCATTTTGACTGCTATGTTTCTGAAATTGCCCTCAGAGGGGAAGGGGCTAGGTGGTCTTGAATTTATTTTGGATTCTACACTGTGACAAAAATGGGCTAAACCTGTGAACCCATAAGAAAAACCAAGTTAAAGGGTTTCCTTATAAGAGCCGAGTATTAATTTTTAGGAATAATTTTGAGGCTTTTCTTTTGTCACATCAATTCCATACTTTCTGTGTACTGCTAAAATTATCACCTTCCAATTCAGAAGAAGAATGTGTAAAAGTAACTTTTATTCTCCTATTTTAATTCTCATCTCAGAGACTTTCTGCCCCCACCAATTAGCATAGGCCTAGTCTTGTTAGCTTCTAGACTCTGTACAATCTCATCTAGACCTAGAATGTTGCCAGCCTCTGAGACTTCCTGCTGAATAAGTTCACCCTTTCTGAATTCTGGCTGGCTGGTTCAACTCATCTGTTCTTGCTCAACCTCCTCTCTAAGCTGACTGATGCAAATTGGCTTCTTTTAGCTTCTGACTGAATTGCTCTGTTTGGAAAAAAAAAAAAACACAACTGCTATTGAATTCCATGAACTTAACTGCACTGAAGGCACTAACTGAAAGGAACTGAACAGAACTGTACAACCTCAATTGAATTCAACTACATTCAACAGAACTGGACCAAACTATAATGAACTGATCTGCACTCACTGATCTACCCTCCCTTTCTGACTCCCTCTGTGCTGCTCCTTACTAGTCTCTCTTTCCTGTCTGTTCTCATAATATTTTTCTCTGATTCATCAATTTGTCCACCACTCAATTAGATATCAATTTCAGACATTGGCGCTTCCTTCTACAAACTAACTTTAACTTCTCTGTTTGGAATTAAAAGAGTGTACTAAGGACACATATGTATTCAAGTCAGAGAGATTAAAGGAGTATGCAAAGGGATGAGACACACAACTAGAAATAGGTTTTCCCAGTGAACAACACAATCCTTTGGTCCACATTGTGATCAAATATCCTACAACAAGAATGTGTTCTGTGTTCTACTTTTTGGTATAAAATAATTAGTTGGGAATGTTGCAAAAACAAGCGACAGGGTTTCTATAATATAGTCATAAAACATAATTTGATCACTAGGTATTAGAAACATTAAAATTATCTCTTGCATTACATTGAAATAAGCCAATAATGAATATTTACTGGAATGTGGATCAGGGCTTGGCAATCTGATTCAGCAAAAACCATACAGGAAGTAGTTTTAATTTATCAAGGTTTGGCTTCCATGGTATCTTCTCAACTTTATCATTGTTGCATGAAAGTAGATATAAATAAGTATATATGAATGAATAAGGCTATATTTCAATCATTAATACTTTAAATGAGAATGGGTCTTTATATGTAACTCAGGCTACATGTAATTTAATTCAATATTTACCTCAGGCTAACCTGGAACTCCTCTTGCTCCTGCAGTGAGTTGGCATGATTGGTATATATCTCCACGAGTACATTTTTTGTTTGTTTGTTTTGTCTTGTTTTACTATGTAGTCTGGTACTCTCAATTTAAGGAAGAATGGCCTTGAGCATGTATTGACCTTTTCACTTCTCTCTCTCAAGTACCAAGATTACGTTTTGTCCTACACTTTTATCAAATTATTATTTTTAAAATATTTTTTTTTCTTTTCGTATTGGATATTTTCTTTATTTACATTTTTTCTTTTGTTTTTTACTTTCCGTTATATTTTCTATTAGATATTTTCTTTATATACATTTCAAATGCTATCCTGAAAGTTCCCTGTACCCTCCACCCACCCTGATCCCCTACCCACCCACTCCTACATCTTGGCCCTGGTATTCCCCTGTGCCAAGGTGCCTCTTTTCCCAATGATGGCCGATGAGGTCATCTTCTGCTACATATGCAGCTACAGACACAAGCTCTAGGGGTACTGGCTAGCTCATATTGTTTTTCCACCTATAAGGTTGCAGACCCCTTCAGCTCCTTGGGTACTTTCTCTAGCTCCTAAATTGGGGGCTCTGTGTTCCATCCAATAGATGACTGTGAGCATCTGACAAAGCCTCACAGGAGACAGCTATATCAGTGTCCTTTCAGCAAAATGTTGCTGTCATATGCAATAGTATCTGGGTTTGGTGGCTGATTATGGGATGGATCCCCAGGTGGGGTAGTCACTTGATCCTTTCGTGTTAGCTTCAAACTTCGTCTCTGTAACTCCTTAGGAATTTTGCTCCCTATTCTAAGGAGGAACGACTTATCCACATGTTGGTCTTCCTTCTTCTTGATTTTCTTGTGTTTTGCAAATTGTATCTTAGATATTTTAAGTTTCTGAGCTAATATCCACTTATGAGTGAGAACATATCAAGCGACTTCTTTTGTGATTGGGTTACCTCACTCAGAATGATATCCTCCAGATACACCTATCTGCCTAAGAATTTCTTAAATTCATTGTTTTTAATAGCAGAGTAGTATTCCATTGTGTAAATGTACCACATTTTCTGTATCCAATCCTCTGTTGAGGGACATCTGAGTTCTTTCCAGCTTCTGGCTATTATAAATAAGGCTGCTATGAACATAGTCGAGCATGTGTCCGTATTACCAGTTGGAGTATCTTCTGGGTATATGCCCAGTGGTGGTATTGCTGGATCTTCCAGTAGTACTATGTCCAATTTTCTGGGGAACTGCTAGACTGACTTCCAGAGTGGTTGTACAAGCTTGCAACCTCACAAACAATGCAGGAGTGTTCTTCTTTCTCCACATCCTCACCATCATGTTACCCCCTTTCATGGTTTTCCCCCAAGAAACCCCCTATTCCGTCTCTGCTCCCCCTGCTTCTATAAAGTTGTTCTCCCTACCCAACTACCCACTCCCTTCTCCCCACCCTTGTATACCCCTTCACCAGGGAATCAAGCCTTCATAGGGCCAAGGGCCTCTCCTCCCATTGATGCCCAACAAGGCTATCCTCTGCTACATATGCGGCTGGAGCCATGTGTCCCTTCATGTATAATCTTTGGTTGGTGATTTATTGCCTGGGAGCTCTGGGGCTAGGTTGGTTCATATTGTTGATCCTCTTGTGGGGCTGCAAACCCCTTCAGCTCCTTGTGTTCTTTCTCCAGCTCATTCACTGGGAAGCTTGTTTGACCCCAGGCTCAAGTTTGCTAAACTCTGTAGACTCTGTATTCCACCTAAGACATGTTGCTAAAATAAGAGCAAAAATAAGTGGACTAATGAATGAAATAATTATGAGTGAGTAAATTAGTACATGAAAATAAAATAAGTAGGTATCTCACTAACATTTTTGTCTTGTGAAATGTTACTATAAAACAGACAAAAAAAATTATGAATTTGATTACTATTAAAATGTGCGTGAATTGTGTATACGTGAATGCAAGAAAAAAATTACCATTTTAGACACACCTTTTTCAAAATTATTAGAAATAATATCTTCAGCCAATGCTATTTTTACCCTAGCTTTGTATGTGAATTTTGCATAGGAGTAACATAGATAAAGGGTAATAAATACATGTTAAGGTTGTCATTCCTACCCAGGAGACAATAATTCAACAATAGCATATGGATCAATTCTTTTTTTTTTTTTTTTTTTTTTTTTTTGGACCAATTCATTTTGTAAGTAGTTCAGTTATCATATAAGGGCTTTGAAATAGTCTACTCAAATAGAAACAACAAAATAAATCATGAGCTGTAGGTTTATAAGCAACATAAGTTATTTCTTTTTTTTTTAAAGATTTATTTTATTTATTATATGTGAGTACACTGTAGCTGTCTTCAGACACTCCAGAAGAGGGAGCCAGATCTCGTTACGGATGGTTGTGAGCCACCATGTGGTTGCTGGGATTTGAACTTATCACCTTCGGAAGAGCAGTCGGGTGCTCTTACCCGCTAAGCCATCTCACCAGCCCCCCATAAGTTATTTCTTACAGTGGTGGATATTATAAAATGCAGCATTGAAGTGTTAGATTTAGTGATTCATGGGGCCAAGTTCCTCATAGTTAATGCCATCCTTCTATGTCCTCCCATTTTGGCCACAATAAGTAACCATTCTTTATCATATTTATAATGACAGTAATTCAATTATTTGCCATATCCTAAAAGTTCCACTTCCAAAAAGTTCATAGTAGAAATTAGGTATCAATATATAAAATTGGGATGGCACAAACCAATGGACCCTAGTCAGCCCGAATCCAATTTAAGTCTTTCCTGTGAAAATAATATAATTATATCCAATAGCATTCAAAGTGTTAAAGAATTATAAAATTTACTCAAAGATTTAAAACCTCCCCAAAATATCACCTCAATCAAATATGAGTGAGACTCAAAATACAGCTGAACCTAATAGAAATTATTCTCAAACTATGAATCTGTAGAATCAAACATATTCATTTATATAATACAAAGGTCTCATAAAGATGCCTCAGCGGGTAAGAGCACCCGACTGCTCTTCCGAAGGTGATAAGTTCAAATCCCAGCATCCACATGGTGGCTCACAACCATCCATAACGAGATCTGGCGCCCTCTTCTGGAGTGTCTGAAGACAGCTACAGTGTACTTACATATAGTAAATAAAATAAATCTTTAAAAAAATATTATATACAACACTAGAAAAGATAGGCATATAAACATAGGAAAGAATAAATTACGGATGCATTTCAAGGAAGTCCAAAACTTTAAGAGCCTACAATGATCCTGTACTTGATACTTTGCCAGCCAGATTTATAGGAGCAGAATACTTACCTTCTACACATACCAGGGCTTCACCTTGTACTTTTATACTGTAAGCACTCAGCTCTAACTGCCCACTATTATTTCAATGACTTTACTAGGCATAGCCCATGCAGTAAGTAGCTCTCACAAATTAGAGTGGTCTGACTTCCACTCTCTTAGCATTGGATGCTAATACTTTTATGAGTCTATACTTTGTGAGTTAACTAGCTGTCTAATAGGAGCGCTGTGAAGTACTCACAAATATCTGAAGCATCCTTTTTAGAAGATATGAGGTCAGTCACATCTCTCAAACCGCTGAACAGAGATTTCTTTGGAGGCAAATCTGGAAAGGTCAAACAGTAGTAAGAGAGTTAGATGGTCAGAGTGCATGTGCAATCTTGCTGGCAGCTATGAATACTTCTTTGAAGCCATTGTTAATTCAGATACTTGTTCTTTGGTGCTATGGTGGTAAGGTCATTCTGTTGATTTATAAAATACCATTAGTGTCATTTTCCCATTATTTTGATCCACACATACTAACATCTATTTAGGTGAGTATAGTCACTGTCTTAATGAATAGTTGCTAGTTTCTGCTGTGTTGGTTAACTCATCAAGTAATGTTTTTAGTTACACATTGATATTATTTCCTGAACATGATTACTTATTATAGAATATTTATTAAAGTTTTATTTACTGTAATCAAGAATTGCAAACTAAATAAATATCTATTAGTAGATGAATGGGTATATATATATATATATATATATATATATATATATATATATATATTATCAAAGACACTTATGTCACATGTTCAGTACATATAAATCTTAAGCATATTGCAACACTTGAAATATAACAGTTATACAGTATTAAATATTGCATTTTTCAATACTATGAAGTATCTGTGGTATCCACACTTGTGGACTGAGAAGCAATGGTTGCTGCCAAGAGAGGGGGAGGAAGTAAGGGAGTATGTCTGACAAATGGGTCATGCATGAAAAAAAAGTGCTCTAGAAATTTGGTATAAAAATATAGTTGACACTCTTGCACTGTACATTTACAATTTGTTGAGGATAGATCACATTCATGTAGTTTTAGCAAAATAAAATAAATTTAGCTTTGAATGTACTAATTGAGAGAAGGATAGTTATTTTTCTTACACTTCATATTGTTGGATAATAGTGTTTATGCTGTACAAATGTTTTTCTTAATATAGAAATCATTTCAAATATGCTCTTATATTTTCATAGTGTTTTTTAAGTTAAATTGACTTGATTGTGGCAGCATCACAATTCAACGTTCAATATTATATATATATGACAAGCTTGATATATTAAAGTCAAATTATTTTAAGTCCTTGAACAGTAGATGAAGGCATAGAAATAATTTCAGCATGAGTGGGGCATAGATTTTAGGCCAAAATAACTGTGAAATTATGACTCATTTTCCAAAACTTTCTAAACAAAATTGTAAGTTAGGCAAAGAAGAATAATGAAAGTTTTATTTTATTTTTTTACCTTTCCAAATCTTTCACTTGGGAAGAAAAGGCTCAAAATTATGTGCTTATAGTTTAGTTGCCATTTTCATCTTAATTACAGCCTTCATTGTGACAATTCATTTTCTGACATGACACATATTTCAATGTGTTTCTTTGTTAACTCCCTGTTATAACTAGACTCTTGATTTATTTAAGAAACAGATGACTAACAAATGGTCTAAAATTAGAGACTGACAGTAGATTTTATGGCAAACTTATAGAAAATTATAGAAAGCAAACTTTGGTCATATAACTTTCAATGGTGCTGTGGATTAAGCTTAGTCATATATGGCAATTCATCATTGAAATGAAACACAACAATGCACATCAATGCACAACACTTTCAATTTAAGCTAAAATGTGAATTATATGTACATTCTTTTATAGATGTTCCTCATTTCTTTAATAACATTTTTGCATGGACTTAAGTGATAGGAGCTCAATTTTCAAGGAGAGGTAAAAGTTCATTAGAACTCTGACACACCACAGGCTATGTACAAAGTAATTACTCAATGAGAAATTTTACAGTGTAATCTACAACAGATTTTACATGAACAGGTAGCTATGTGCAGCTCTAAACACTTGTAATTCTAGTGTTCTGGAGGCCTGGGGGGTAAAAATGAGCTCAATTTAAATCCACTTTGAGGTACATATGAGGAAATTTGTCTTGTGCTTTAAACTTACCCAATTACCCATGTCTGGGAAAGGCATGAGTCATAAAAGAGAACCTACTACTACTGCTTTTCTAAATCAGTATAATGTCTAAGTGGATTTTAAATAATTAACCTTACACCCACAGATAAGTCTAGTGCTCATCTCTCATAAAAGAAGCTTCATTTTTTAGCAGACACGGGCAATAATAGAAATCCCAGCTGCTCAAAATGCAACCAACTGAGCATGGGGTGCCCAGCGCCAAATGATCCATCTACAACACAACTATTGCACTTAAGGTTCAGAGAATACCAGAAAAGAGGAAGTGGAGAGCTTGTGAGATGCTGAGAACTACTGTGAGTTAGTGTCATCTATAAACAACAAGAAAGACACCCTCACGAAATTCCACAAATGCTAACCCCTAAACAAGGCTGGCAAAAGGACAACACCAATTGGCATGCCAGAATGGAATCAGGGAAGTCTCATAAGGTCCAAGATAAAGAGTGGCAAGCAGGTACTGACATTTGAAAGAGTGAGAATCCATTTTCTCAAGGGACAAGCCATGTAATAGGTTATCCAATCCCTAAATATCAATTCTAAACAAATATGCATACAAAAACCAATTAATGGAGTCAGTAGGTTCTATGTATGGCATATATTATGCTATATGATAATTTAGAATATGTAATATATTATATAATGCATATTATATATTATATACTATAGAATATATCATATAGAGTAAAATATTGTATATATTATACAACATAATATAATATTGTAAATTATAAAATGACATATAATATATAGTATATGATACATGATACATTACATATGACATATGATATATTGTGCCCACATTCTTGTGTTACACACATATGTGTGTACCCACGTATAAGAATAACTAATGTAGAGGTTGTCAATTTGAGAGGAAGTTGGGGGAGATAAGGCAACTTGGAGGTTAGAAAGCAAAAGGTAGAAATGATAACACTGTACTTATCTATGAATTTCTAAAAAGAGAGATTGAGAAGAAAGAAGTTATTACTGGGATGTTGGGCAATGAATGAGGACTTTTAAAAGATATTAAAGGCCCCATGTGTGATTCCTAGCACTGTAGAAAAAATATATATACAAATGCAAGCTTCTCCAGAAGGGGCACAGTTGTGTTTACTTTTAGGTACTGATAGGTCTTCATGTCACAGTGATTTGGTAACATTTTGGCATTGAGGAAAAACCATAAAATACTAAGTTCAATAGAAGATGCAACACCATGATATTTTAAAAATAATAATTCAAAAAGGTGATGTAGAGAGTAAAGAAAGGACTGATTAACACTATCTGGACGAGAAGCTTTGTTCAATTGTTTTATTCACTAAAAGGTAGACAATAAAATTGCACAAATTGCAGATCGGAGTGATGGAAGACTGAAATGTCAAGTGTTACTATGTTTTCATCATAGTCTGTGTTATGATTCAAGGAAGAAGATAGACCACTTTTAAAGTAAGATTGTGGTAAGTCTTAGCGAATTTGAGAAGAAGTTGTGATTTCATTGTGTCAGGAATGTGAGACAGAAAAGACAGCAGTGAAGGTTTTTCAGTAGTTTCCAAAAATGATTTTTCCCCCTAAGGCCTCATTAATCATTTTTATACAACTTTCTAGATTATAATTTGGAAGATTCTACAATTTTATACCCCATGCTTTCTCATCTCTTTTTCTGTCTTGTACATCAGTATTCTGTTTCTTTTTTCTTTTTTTTTTAATTTATTAGATATTTTCTTCATTTACATTTCAAATGCTATACCAACAGTCCCCTATACCCTCCCCCACCCTGCTCCCCTACCCATCCACTCTCACTTCTTGCCCTGGTCTTCCCCTGTACGGGGCATATAAAGTTTGCAAGACCAAGGGGCCTCTCTTCCCAATGATGGCCAACTAGGCCATCTTCTGCTACATATGCAGCTAGAGACACAAGCTCTGGGGGTTCTGGTTAGTTCATATTGTTGTTTCACCTATAAGGTTGCAGACCCCTTCAGCTCCTTGGGTACTTTCTCTAGCTCCTCCATTGGGGGCCCTGTGTCCCATCCTATAGATGACTGTGAGCATCCACTTCTGTATTTGCCAGGCACTGGCATGGCCTCACATAAGACAACTATATCAGGGTCCTTTCAGCAAAATCTTGCTGGCATGTGCAATAGTGCCTATGTTTGGTAATACTTGGTTTCATATTTTACATAGTATCATGGTCAGATTGATATGTGGATTTTCATTATATTTGAACTTTCTTAACAATAATATCTATGCTTTTATACCCATTTCTTATTTATTGATTACATGCATTCATATCATTGCACATACTTGTGGGATATTGTGTTGTCTGAACAGTTTAAAAAGTAGGAGATGTCAAGGGTACAGTGATTAAATGTTCTATCTTATGGACCCAAACATCTGAATTCTATACTAATACTGTCATTAACTGTCAAAGTTTAAATAATTTAGTTTATCTTTTCCTAGAGAAGTAATTCTTCAAAAATATTTTATATGCTTTTTGTTTCATTTTAGTAATTTATTTTTGAAATATTGTTTTTTTTTACATGCCACACACCTATAATTCATTTATTAGAATCTACTATAGGATGCTTTCTTTTATTCACAGATACGAGTAAGCATTATCACAGAACACATTATCATGACAAAAATCCCCACATCTCTATATCTCTATTCACACACCTTTGAGTCATGACTGAATACTTTACATCATCATGCATTTATATTCTAGGCATGTTATAAAAATGTCATTATAGACATCTTAGTTCTTTTTGGTTTTCAGCTTGACACAGTACAGTAAGATGCTTGCTGGTACATAAACAGACTTAAGATTAGCTAGTCTTCTAATAACAACTGTGCAACACCTGTCCATAATGATCTGGGAACTCCCACATCAATTAAAGTAATGAATGACATGACTACAGTCCAATATGATCTGGGTAACCTTTCAAGTGAGAATTTCATCTTAAGTGACTTTGTACTTATTTATATAATGGAAATTCCTTGTATTTTATTAATAATAAAATGTGCAATGAGAAGAAAATTATACAAATATTATAGGAAAAGAAGTTTTTTATGTGTACAAGATTTTTACAATTTGTAGATATTTTATTTGTTAGAGAAGATTATAAAGTATCACAATTTTAAACACTTTATATAAAATTGTTTATATTAAAAATACAACTTGGATGATGACAATGATGGATAGTTTCAAATATTTCTTCAGTATGGTGGTGTTTATTCTGCCTGTATTTCTGACTTAGATAGACATCAGTGATAATTTGAAATTTATCATAATGAAGGAAATTGGAAAGTCACTTTTGAAATATTATAGCAGTAGTGGTTTGGTTATAAGGAGAAATCACTAATCTCTAAAGCTATATGATGTGCCAATAAATGAAAAGTCAAAGTCACACACATATCTGTTTAGCCAACACTTTGGGAAAACTTACCATGCACACGAGTAAAATATTCTTAATAATTTGAGGTAGAAGCAAAAGATGTTTAGAAGAACATAATATTTACCTTCTGTTCTTTCCAGTTTCAGTTCCTGAGTATGTGTACCAAGAAGATAAGTCTTCATTAAAGTAAAAAGATAAATGTGCCAATATGATAAACTGAAATAATAGTACATGTAAATTAAACACTCAGGAGAGAAACATGAGATATACAAAACTAAAGAACTTGAGGCCCTCAAAAGTAGTAGGTGGTTAATGATACATCAGATGAATATATTTTCCTTTCCTTTTGATCTACTTAGATTCTTACTTTACCACCAGTACACTCATGCTTTTCCCACTTCTTTTTCTTCCTTTGTTTTGTTTTCTTATGTTTGGTGTAACCATTACTTATGTTCTGGCAGTGACAAACAGTGATCCTCAATTGCATAACTATGTGAAAGTTATACCCTTGCTTTTTCTTCCTGAGCCCTCCAGCAAAGCAATTTTCATGATCTTGAGGAGCCTTTTTAAGCTAACAATGGAGATGTGAGGTTTTGTGATCAGAAGATGGGAAGAGAAATAGGAGATTGTGGTCTGTTTTCACTGTTCAATTGCCTGTACTATTTTTACTCATTTGAAAATAAAACATGAAATCATCCAATCAAGATTCTTTCAAGAAATCTCTGTTCTTGGGATAAAATCAATAGGAGACTTTGAAGAGTTCATATACCTTTGAATGAATCTTTGTTATTTTAAGCTCATTTGCCTTATCTTACTGGCTGTTTCTTTACATTTTTTTTTTCTCAGAAAAAAAAATTATTGGATATTTTCTTTATTTATATTTCAAATGTTCTCCCCTTTCCAAGTCTTTCCTTTGGAATCCCCTATCCACTCCCCTTCCCCCTGACTCTATAAGGGTGCTCCACCACCCACTTACTCCCATGTCCCCGCCCTGGCATTCCCCTACACTGGGGTATACTTTCCTTTTGATCTACCCCCTCAGGCCCAAGGGCCACTCCTCCCACTGATGTCCAAAAAAGCCAAACTCTGCCACATATGCGGCCAGTGCCATGGGTTCCTCCCTGTGTTCTCTTTGGTTGGTGGTCCAGTCCCTGGGAGCTCTGGGGATCTGGCCTTTTAACACTGTTTCTCCCTGCATGGGGCTGCAAACCCCCTCAGGTCCTTCAGTCCCTTCTACAACTCAATATAGAACTTTTTTTTCAAATTTTTTATTAGATATTTTCTTAATTTACATTTCAAATGCTATCCCGAAATTCCCTCCCCTCACCCCACCGCCTTGCTCCCCTGCCCACCCACTCCCACTTCTTGGCCCTGGCGTTCCCCTGTATTGGGGCATATAAGATTGCAATACCAAGGGTCCTCTCCTCCCAATGATGGCCGACTAGGCCATCTTCTGCTACATATGGAGCTAGAGACATGAGTTCTGGGGGTTCTGGTTAGTTCATATTGTTGTTCCTCTTCTAGGGTTGCAGACCCCTTCAGCTCCTGGGGTTCTACCTCTAGCTTCTCCATTGTGGACCCCGTGCTCCATCTTATAGATGACTGTGAGCATCCACCTCTGTATGAGACAGCTATATCAGGGTCCCTTCAGTAAACACTTGCTGTCCTATGCAATAGTATCTGAGTTTAGTGACTGATTGTGGGATGGAACCCCTGGTGGGGTAGTCTCTGCATGGTCCATACTTTCATCTTAGCTCTAAACTTTGTCTCTGTAACTCCTTTCATGGGTATTTTGTTTCCTATTCAAAGGAGGAATGAAGTATCCACGCGCTGGTCTTCCTTCTTGATTTTCTTGTGTTTTATAAATTGTATCTTGGGTATTCTAAGTTTCTAGGCTAATATCCATTTATTTATGAGTGCATATCCAATGACTTCTTTTGTGATTGGGTTACCTCACTAAGGATTATATCCTCCAGATACATCTATTTGCCCAAGAATTTCATAAATTCATATTTTTTTAATAGCAGAATAGTACTCCATTGTGTAAATATACCACATTTTCTGTATCCATTCCTCTGTTGAGGGACATCAAGGTTCTTTCCATCTTCTGGCTATTATAAATAAGGCTGCTATGAACATAGTGGAGCATGTGTCCTTTTTACCAGTTGGAACATCTTCTTGGTATTTCAATAGCAAAATTGATTCACTTTAAGTGAGTAAATAAAAAAAAAAAAAACTAACAGATTAAGTTACAAATCGTGTTAAGTTCTTCTCCTTAATTTGGATGTGTTTGTTAGATTTCCTTTTAACAGACTATGGTGGCCTATCCTTTAAACAACTTCTGTGATGGACTTTTAAAACTGAGATGTGATTTATGCACAACTACATGGGTAGAGAGAATTTGAAACAACATGAAAAGTGCTTCAAGCATTCATTCAGCTTTCAAGCCAACAGACCAAAAAGCCAGGCGAGAGTGAATCTGTTCTTTACCCTCCATATTAGTCCAGATGTTAACTGAATAAAACAACATTATTCTAGTCAAGAGTTCATGAGGTAGAATTATCAAGTAAAATGTTCTTTGTATTCATTATGCTAAATAAGTTGGCTATTTAAGTAACAAAATGTTAAAATAGCTTATTAATTGCTAATACCTAAAAATTAAATTTGAAAACTAATTTTCTCACATAAGAAAAATTTAAATGGACAAAAATGAAGCAATATATTAAAAAGTGCTAAACAACTTATTTATCATTTAATCTTTTGCAGTTTTATTTTCGATATTTATTTCATTACTTGTTTCTGTGTTAGATCAACCCCTTCTTGATCTATAAAAATCTCATTTTCATCTACTTCAAAATAAGTTGACATTAATATACTTTACTCATAAAACACTTCAGCATCAATATCTTTGATTAGAGATAGCTATGATTATACATGCATTTTTCTGAATAGTAAAATATTTTCATTCACTAAAATACCTATATTATGAGTGAATATTTGATGAAATTTAACCCACTTATATATTTGTGTAATTCAAAACTACATGCAGGTGTAGAACATTAGGTTGATACCAAAAATTTCTTCATTACACTCAATAACTATATTTAACACCATTTGTTTCTGGAATTTCTTTAGCTATATTTTGGTCTCATCTAGAAATTTGTATGAAATTTGTTATAAATGCTTTGATACTTTTTTTAACATTTATTTTATTTTTTATATGTAAGTATACTGTAGCTGTCTTCAGACACTCCAGAAGAGGGCGCCAGATCTCTTTACGGATGGTTGTGAGCCACCATATGGATGCTGGGATTTGAACTTATCACCTTCAGAAGAGCAGTCGGGTGCTCTTACCTGCTGAGCCATCTCACCAGCCCCGCTTTGATACTTTTAAGTGCTTTGCAAAAGTAACCATTTTTCATTTGTAAGAATAACATGTTAAGAGTCTAGTAATATTATATCCTTGCCAATATTTATAATTATCAGTTTAATAATTGTAACTATCATGGCACATATCTAGTGGTAAATCACAGTGGTTTTAAATTGAGTTCTCTTTTGTTTCTATTAACTATCCTATTCATTTACATCTCAAACGATATCCCCCTTCTCAGTTACCCCTCCACAATCCCTCCATCCCACATCCAGCCTCTCCCCCCCATTTGTGTCTGTGAGGGTGCTCCCCCACCCTCCAACCCACTCCCACCTCACTGACCTTTCATCACCCTATGGGGTGGCATCAAACATGCACAGAACCAAAGGTGTCCACTCCCATTGATGTGAAACAAAGTCATCCTCTACTGCATATATATCTGGAGTGGTAGATCCCTCCCTCTATACTCCTTGGTTGGTGATCTAGTCCCTGGGAGAATTGGGTAGTCCAGCCAGTCAACTTTGTTCTTCCTATGGGGTTGTAATACCCTTCTGCTTCCCAGGTCCTTCTGCCAACTCACTGACAGGGTCCCTGAGCTCTGATGGCTGGCTGCAAGCATTTGCATCTGCATTGGTCATGTGCTGGCAGAACCTCCCAAGGAATAGCACATTAGGTTCCTGTCAGCAAGTGCCTTTTGGCATCAGCAATAGTTTAGTGTCTGTAGGGAGGTGGGGCTGTCCCCAGATGGCTTTTCCTTCAGTTTCTGCTCCAATTTTTGTTTTTGTTTTTCCTTTGGACAGGAGCATTTCTGGGTTAAAAACTTTGATATGGGTTTGTGGCCCTACCCCTCAACTAAGGGCTGTGCCTATCTACTGCAGATGGTCTGTACAGCTTCTCTCTCCCCCTTCTCTGCACATTTCGGCTAAAGTCATTCCCTTTGGGTACTTGGAGCCTCTCTTTTCCCTGGCGCCTGTGACCCTCCTGTGGCAATCCCCAGTTCCTCATCCTCGACAGCTACATACATTTTTTTTTTCAATTTCCTGACCCTCTGTACCTCTCTCCTATCTCTTTTCTTTCTCCTCCTCCACTCTCCCTTCCAGGTCCCCCCTCACTCTACCTCCCATGATCATCCTGTTCTCTCTGCTCCATATTCAGGACTGAGGCATCCACACCCTGGTCTTCTTTCCTCCTAAGCTACATATGGTCTGTGGATTGTATCATGGGGCATTGTCTTAATGGGTAGGAATGTAGAAGTTTTCATTTGTTGAATGGAATCATTGGCTATTTATATTTATTCATTTTAAAAAATATTTGCTCAAATCTTTTTGCCCTCTGCAATCAGAGTTTTGTTGTTGACTGATAGGGTTAGGCTCACTGGAGATCACGAGTATGTATTTAGTTTGATTGTACTTTGAAAATGTTTATCACTTCCAGTTTATCAAGTATTTTATTTGTTCTTTGCATTAAGGCAGGTTTACTGTCATCAGGATTGCTTAATTTTCATGTCTAAAATCTTTATTACAATCTCAATTAATAAAACATCCAACACCCTTTCATGATAAAAGTCTTGGAAAGATCAAGAGTTCAAGACCTATACATAAACATAGTAAAAGCAATGTACAGCAAACCAGTAGCCCAACATCAAACTAAATGGAGAGAAACTTGATGTAATCCCAGTAAAATCAGGGACTGAAGCAATCCCATGAAAATCAAGGACTAGACAAGGCTGTCAATTCCTTCCCTACCTGTTCGATGTAGTATTTGAAGTTCTAGCCAGAGCAATTAGACAACAAAAGTAGGTCAAAGGGATACAAATTATGAAGGAAGAAGTCAAAATATCACTATTTGCAGATGATATGATGGTATACTTAAGTGACCCCAAAAATTCCACCAGAGAACTCCTAAACCTGATAAGCAACTTCAGAAAAATAGCTGGATATTAAATTAACTCAAACAAATCAGTAGCCTTCTTCTACTCAAAGGATAAATAGGATGGGAAAGAAATTAAAGAAACAACACCCTTTAAAATAGTTACAAATAATAGACTATACCTTGGTGTGAATCTAATTGAACAAGTGAAAGATCTGTATGCCAAGAACTTTAAGTCTCTGAAGAAAGAAATTGAAGAAGGTCTCGGAAGATGAAAAGATCTCTCATGCTTGTGGATTGGTAGGGTTAATATAGTAAATATGAACATCTTGCCAAAAGCAATCTACAGATTCAATGAAATACTCATCAAAATTCCAGCTCAAGTTTTCATAGAGTTAGAAAGAGCAATTCCCAAATTCATCTAAAATAACAAAAAACCCAGGATAGCAAAAACTATTCTCAACAATAGAAGAACTTTTGGCAGAATCACCATCCCTCTAGTCAAGCTATACTACAGAGCAATAGTGATACAAACTGTACAGTAGTGGTACAGAGACAGGCAGGTAGATCAGTGGAACAGAATTGAAGACCTAGAAATGAACCCACACACCTATGGTCACTTGATCTTTCACAAAGGAGCTAAAACCATCCAGTGAAAAAAAGACAGTGTTTTCAACAAATGGTGCTGGTTCATGTGACAGTTAGCATGTAGAAGAAGGTAAATCAATCCATTTTTATATCCTTATACAAAGCTCAATTCCAAGTGGATCAAGGACCACCACATAAAACCAGATACACTGAAAAAAGTATAAGAGAAAGGGATAAAGAGGCTGGAGCACATAGGCATGTGGGAAAATATCCTGAATAGAACACCGATAGCTTATGCTCTAAGATCAAGAACTGACAAATGGGACCTCATGAAATTGCAAAGCTTCAGTAGGGCAATGGACACTGTCAATAGGACAAAACAGCAACTAACAGATTTTTTTAAAAGATCTGTACTAATCCTACATCCAATAGAAAGCTAATATCCAATATATACAAAGAACTCAAGAAGTAAGACTCCAGAGAACCAAGTAACCCCATTAAAAATGGGGCACAGAGCTAAACAAATAATTCTCAACTGAGGAATTTCAAATGGCTGAGAAGCAGTTGAAAAAAAAGTTCAACATCCTTAATAATCAGATAAATGCAAATCAAAACAATCCTGAGATTCCACCTCACACCAGTCAGAATGGCTAAGATAAAAAATTTAAGTGACAGCAGATACTGGCAAGTATGTGAAAAAAGGGGAATACTTGTCCATTGCTGCTAGTATTGCAGACTGGTACAAACCACTATGTAAATGAATCTGGAGGTTCCTCAGAAAATTGAAAATAGATCTATCTGAAGACGTAGCTATACCACTCCTGGGAATATTACCCAGAAGATGCACCAACATGTAATAAGGACACATGCTCCACTATGTTCATAAGAGACTTATTTATAATAGCCAGAAGCTGGAAAGAACCCAGATGTCTCTCAACAGAGGAACAGATACAGAAAATGTGGTACATTTACACAATGGAGTACTACTAAGCTATTAAAAAGGATGCGTTTATAAAATTCTTAGGCAAATTGATGGAATTAGAAAATATCCTGAGTGAGGTAACTCAATCTCAAAAGAGCACACGGTATACTCACTGATAAGTTGATATTAGCTCAGAAGCTCACAATACCCAAGATACAATTCACAGACCACACATGATTCTCAAGAAAGAAGACCAAAGTGTGGATACTTTGGTCCTTCTTAGAAGGGGGATGAAATACACATGGGAGAAGATGCAGAGACCAAGTGTGGAGCAGAAACTGAAGGAAAGGCCATATAGAGACTACCCCACGTGGGGATCCATCCCATAGAGTCAACAAACACTACTGCAGATGCCAACAAGTGCTTGCTGACAGGAGCCTGATATAGCTGTCCCCTGAGAGACTCTGCCAGATTCAGACAAATACAAAAATGGGTGCTCACAGCCAACCAATGGCTGAGCACAGGGTCCCCAATGGAGGAGCTAAAGAAAGGACTGAAGGAGCTGAATTGTTTTGCAACCCAATAGGAGAACAATAATAGGATTCAACCAATACCTCCAGAGCTCCCAGGTAGTAAACCAGCAACCAAAGATTACACATGGAGGGACCCATGGCTCAAGCCAGATATATAGTAGGGGATGGCTTTGTTGGACATAGATGAGAGGAGATGCCCTTGGTCCTGTGAAGGCTTGATGCCCCAGTGTAGGGGAATGCCAGGACAGGGAAACTGGAGTAGGTGCATTGTTGACCAGAGGGTAAGAAGATGGGTAAAAATGGCAAAAACTGCAAAAACGGTGAAACAGCAAAAACAAAAATGGGGAGTCTTTGGAGTTGAAACAAGGAAAGGGGATAACATTTGAAATATAAATAAAGAAAATATATAATAAAAAAGGAAAAAACATATTAATGCATTTTTATTTTTATGTTTCAGATTTAATTTTTTAAGATATGAATTATTTTTAAAATATTACCAATAGTTATAAAAATGAGTGTTAAGAAAAGTTTTTTGTCAACATAGGTATTCAACTCTTTCATTTTCATTCATTGTGAAAATTATTTTCCCCCATTAAATTTACTGAAATTTTCAAACATCAACCTATCATACAAAACAATCTAGAATCTCTCCTTTTATTTATTGATTTATTTTCCTGTCTTAAGTTGCTAATATTTTCTTGATCTCTAGAATTCTACTGTAATTCTTAAAATCATACAAATATTCAAAATATATTTTATGTTACAATTCTCTTTAAGGTATTGCTTTAGTGATTTAGTGCTGTGAACAGACACCATGACCAAGGCAAGTCCTCTAAAGACAACATTTAATTGGAGCTGGTTTATAGGTTCAGAGATTAAGTTCATTATCATTAAGGCAAGAACATGGCAGCATCCAGGCAGGCATGGTACAGGAGGTGCTGTGAGTTCTATATCTTCATCTGAAGGCTATCAGGAGACTAGTTTCCAAGCAGCTAGGATAAGGGTTTTAACGTCCACACCCACTTTTTTCAACAAGGCCACACTTACTCCAATAGGGCAGAACCTTCTAAAATTGCCACTCCCCGAGCCAAGCATATACAAACCATCACAGATATCTTGTATCATTTGATGTTCCACATACATTCTCAAGTCTGCCCATTGAAATGTGCAATAACCTGCATGTGTATGCACACACACACACACACACACACACACACACACACACACACACGAAACAACTCCTTGGAGGAATTTTCATACTAAAGAAACATGTCATAGTCCATGTAAATGGTATATCTTAATATTTTTTTGGAAATTAACATTTTCAGTTTTTTAAAAACATTATTTGTAATTCAGATTGCAGACACTTGCATGCATTTCTTACATTCCTTTAGGAATGTATTGTTGGGGCTGGAGAGATGGCTCAGTGGTTAAGAACACTGGCTGCTCTTCCAGAGGTGCTGAGTTCAATTCCCAGCAACCACATGGTAGCTCACAAATATCTGTAATGGGATCCAATGCCCTCTTCTGGTGTGTCTGAAGACACCTACAGTATACTCACATACATAAAATAAGTAAATAAATCATTTAAAAATTGTTGTCTTGGATAAATTCTGAATAAAATTGTATTTTCAAAACAAGTTTTAAGTTTCCATTAGAGAGGATTTTATTTCCTGGCTTGACTTCTTCCTAAGGGGGGAAAAGGCTATTGTTAATAGAATGCTTCCCTGAAGTTTTTTCTTAGTGTGTTCATTATTAGTATGTAAATGTCTAAATTGTACATATTGGGGGATTTGACACATATTAAAGGACTCTCTTTGTAGCTCTGTAACTTAGTATTTATTCTTTGAAGTTTTTACGCGCGCGCGCGCGCGCACACACACACACACACACACACACACACACACACACACACACACCATTTGATCACATTCACCCTTCACTACTTTGTAATGTCCTGACTCTGTTGCACCCCAAATTCTATATTTTCTTTTTTATTGCTATCGATAATTCCTTGAATCCAAATAATGCAGTCCATATTGTTTAAGGGCCATCTGCTGGCAAATAAGCAATATACAGGCCACCATGCTCTTAAAAGAGAGATTCTCCCTCCTTCAGCAGCTGTCAACTCCCAATAGCTCCTCCTCCTCCACTGAGGTGGAGTCTCAGTGGCCCCTACATTATCCATCGTTGATTTTTCACAGGCTTGATCTTATACAAGTCTTGTGCAAATTAATATAAAGTCTGAGGTGATGTGGACAACAGCTGTTTTGCCTAGACAGTATTTCTCATTTTGCCACTTATATTCTTGCATTACATGTTTCTTCAGATCATTATGGTTTCATGGTTTCTATTCAATTATATCAAGCTCATTTTGCATCGATCATGAATTGCCTCAGGCAAAAAGCTCTAGCATATGGAAACCAGCCACTGTTCTTTTTATTTACATGCAATTTCCATAAAATAACTGATTGCTTCTGTTTGATCTGTACAGCCCATTTCCCCAGATATGTGGCCCCTCTGGATATTGGTAAACCAAGAAGAAGTTTTCTATTATCAGAAAGAGAACATTCATATTATTTATAAATAAGACAATGAATAGTAATAACTATACTTCCTTGACTATTATGTAAATATAAAATTTCAGAGTTTGGATAGAATAAAATATATATGAAAAAAACCAATTCTTACATTTCCTGATTTATTGTGAATTTTGTAGAAAAAGAAAGTATTATTAATAATGTTTTAAAATTTTATATTTGTACATAGTGAAGATTGTGAAGATTATTTTTATAAAAGTGAGTTTAAATTATTAAGTAATTACAATATTAAGTGTAAATTAAATATGATTTAAAATGTCATTTTCACTATAGATGAAGCATTGAAGTTGAAATCCTCAAGACATAATTGTTTTAAAGTAAAAACTAATTCTGTGTGGGTTGATTTTTTTAAAACATTTTATGTGTTGGCAAATATGGTTTTAACAAGAGAAGTTGTTATTCTTAGCATTTTGACACCATTCATATTTCAAATATATATTGTGGAATTACAAATATGTTTCTTAAAATAATCTTGTACTCTAAATTATACATTTTGAGCACACTGTAAACAGGATGTATTGTTTACAGCTGTTTAAATCCACTAAATATCTGTAGATTTGCTTCCTCAGCTAGAGCAGGAACTTGCTGGCTATAACTCCCGCCTTGTTCAATAACTTCCAGTAATTATCAGGAATAAGATGCAATAAATTTACGTAATAGACTGCCCCTTTGCTATAATATACAATCAGAGGCAATCAATGCTTCTTACAATAAGGAGAAGAATTACAACTGTGTTTTATTTTATAGCCTTGGTCATACTGCTTTGGAAACCACCAGAGGGAGTAGAGTTAAACTTCACTGGTCAAATTCCAATGCCATAAAACATAGCCCTAGGCTGACATTTTACAAAGTAGCGACACAACAAGGGGCTGTGTACTTCTTAGCTGACTATTTTATTTGTTCATGCATCTAGCTAGTCAAAGAGCTCTGTGTATTGCTGCTTTCTTTGGTCATATGCCTGGAATGAACATCTCTCTGAATGTAATAAATAATAATCAAGTATAACCTTTGACCAAATCATTAATAGAAAGGAGAGGTAGACATAACTGATAGCAAAGCCTCCAGTATTGCAGTAGCCCACAATGACTTGTTCATTACAAAGTTGTATTTGTTACAGTTTAAGAAATATAATTTTATTGTGGTTTAAATCAAAGGGTATTTTGAGCCCTGCCTAGTTATGCTTAAAGTATAATTACACGCTACATATCTTGGTAAGTAAATGAAAGGCTTTTCTTGGTTATTTGTTATAAATTTCTCCTCTGCCTGTAGCTAAGTGAAGGCCAGGCCTCTAAACTGTTTCAAGTATAATGCACACTGAATATAAAACAGTCCATTAATTGGGATAATAGGTCCCAGCATGTAATTGCATTTCTAGGTACTATGGATAGCAACTAAGTGAAGGGGTATTTATTCAAGGTTGTTAGTCACCCGTGGATAACTTTATTTGTCCACTGATGCTTAAATAAATGCATCATCCATCAGTAAGAATATTTATGAAGAAATTTATAACAAAAAATCATTATTGTTTCTCAAATTATGAAAGGAAACAGTATATAAAAGTTAGTGAAGAATGTCACAATAAAATTTGTCCAGTGCCTAGGGTTACTTGTTTTTAGGTTGGTGGACAGTAAAATACTGTGGATACTGAAGAATAAATATGAATCAACCATGATAGTGTTCTTGATGTGCTACCCAACAAAATATTTGTAAGACACAAAGAAATTTCACCTAGTCATTTCCAGCCTGTATGTCTGCCTAGTTTTGCAAAAAGAAAAAAAAAAAAAAAGTCAGTTCATCAACAATCTGTGAAAATGCCATTAACTTCTACAATCTCTCAAATATTTGGGAGGATATTTTAACTCACAGTTGTAAAAGTGTTTACTTTGATAAAATGTTTACTTTGATTTTCAGTTTTATAGTTTGCTATATAGTTGAAGGCATTAAAAAACGTATGGTCTACTTTATTATGTGGAGTCCTCAACATCTTACTTAAAGAACAGTCAAGAAGTACGCCGAAGCGGGGCTTGGTGGCACATGCCTTTAATCCCAGCACTTGGGAGGCAGAAGCAGGTGGATTTCTGAGTTCGAGGCCAGCCTGGTGGTCTACAAAGTGAGTTCCAGGACAGACAGGGCTGTACAGAGAAACCCTGTCTTGAAAAACAACAACAACAACAAAAAAAAACACCAAACAAACAAACAAACAAACAAAAAACAAGTAGGCCGAGATATATGTGAGAATGAGTCAAGACTATTTTCTTCCCAAGAAGTCATTAATAGGACTGAAAGCAAGGTTCTGAAACAGAATCTCTTGACTACAATCGCCATGAGGCTCTATGACCTATGAAAAAAACTCACCAATCCTCTTCACGTGAATATTTCTTTGTTTTCTTTCCCCATAGCATTCCAAAATACTTTGTTTCTTGTAATATGCCAATTTATTAATTACTGGGTAACAGAAATGTTTCAGGTGTCCTTTATTTTAGACAGGAAAAGTTGCTTATTTTCAGTTTTGCTAAGGGTAAATCTAATTGGAAACTACACCCCCATGCTTTATTATAGCACTCTTTGGAAAAACAAATTAAAAACATACAAGAAACTAACTTTGAAGTTAGGCTTTTTTGACAACCTAGCCAAATAGTTTTGTATATAATTATTGTTTCTTCACCATTTCCAAGGCTGTCAGGAAGAAGAGGCATTAGTTTATAATATACTACCCTTCTAACCTCCTGATCAGAATTTTGACATTTCAGGACAAGAAGGTAATGTATATTGTAAATTAGAATCAGAGTTGACTTACTAATTAAAATAAAAAAAATCTTTTATTTAGGTACTATATCTAGATTACAGTTTCTTAATATCATTTCATATGACAAATAGGTGAACAAAATGTACATGTTTATTATTAAAATGGTTATAAATTAAGACATTGAAAGTGTTTCTACGTCTTCCTAGTGTGAATAGCTAAAGAAATTTTCAGTGAAACTACTGTTGCTAAACAATATGCTTATGTGTCCCATTTTACATCCTTCCATGGCCAAGTTTGTTTTGTTCCTTTGAAGCATGAATTGACTTAAATCAGCTGTCATAAGATGCATTCATGAAAAAGTCAGAAATGCCAAAGTCTTTGTGTATGTCCTTGTATTTGACAATCAATTTAAACTATGCATTACTTATTTTCTTAAGAATTCTTTCTCTGTATTAAAGTGTCATTCATATCAGTATGTACTCATGAATAGAACAGAAATTTTGCAACTACGATTGATTTGAAAATGTATCAATAAAGTCCTTCAAAGAAGAACATGCTTTTCTAGAGGTCAGCTCCTCTACATAGTACCTCAAAAAAAAAAAAAAATCTTACTTGACAGCATGTCTCCCCCGGCCCAGAGATTGGCCCATCCAGTCAGTAACTGACATGTGGTATAAAATTCCAAACCTTTCAATCTATTATGGGATGAGTCTGATGGCACACATGAGTTACAAAATTAGTGGTAGCATTTTTTTTTAAATATGAAATTTTATTACATCCTCTTTTATTATTTCACCATGTGACAAACCTACTTCCTTCGTCTTTTCAATTCTTCTCAGCTATCTCTAAATACTTTCAGCAAATGGCCATAAAACTCTCACTTCTAGGGGTGGACTCACTGGTAATATCATACTCTAGTGGTTTATTATTAAATATTACTTAATATTCAATAACATGAACAATCATGGGCACCACATATGGCAAAGTCATCAGATTAATTTGTGTCACTTTCCTAGTAAAAAGATGGTCTTGAAGATGATACCTATGCTTAAGGTCTAGGAACCCATACCTGAGAAGCAAATTTAGCTTTTCACCAAGTCTAGGGTTGACCATAAGTCCTGATATAAGGTGTGTGCCTTTTTTTTTTAATATTATTAGATATTTTCTTCATTTACATTTCACATGTTATCATGAAAGTCCCCTAAACCCTCTCCCATCCCCCGCCCTGCTCCCCTACCCACCCACTCTTACATATTGGCCCTGGCATTCCCCTGTACTGGAGCATATAAAGTTTGCATGACCAAGGGGCCTCTCTTCCCAATGATGGCCAACTAGGCCATCTTCTTCTATATATGCATCTAGAGACATGAGCTCTGGGGGTACTAGTTAGTTCATGTTATTCTTCCACCTATAGGGTTGAAGACCCCTTCAGCTCCTTGGGTGCTTTCTCTAGCTCCTTCCTTGGGAACCCTGTATTCCATCTAATAGCTGACTGTGAGCATCCACTTCTGTGTTTGCCAGGCACTGGTATAGCCTCCCACAAGATAGCTATATCAGTGCCCTTTCAGCACTATCTTGCTAGCTCATGCAATAGTATCTATGTTTGGTGGCTGATTATGGGATGGATCCCCGGCTGCAGCAGTCACTGGTTGGTCCATCCTTTTGATTCAGCTCCAAACTTGATCTCTGTAACTCCTTCAGTGTGTGCTTTGTTCGTAATTCTAGGAAGGGGTGAAGTGTTCACAATCTGATCTTCATTCTTCTTGAGTTTCAAGTGTCTAGTAAATTGTATCTTGGGTAGTCTAGGTTTCTGTGCTAATATTCACTTATCACTGAGAACATGTTATGTGAATTATTTTGTGATTGGGTTACCTCACTCACGATGATACCCTCCAGGTCCATCCATTTGCCTAGGAATTTCATATATTCATTGTTTTTAATAGCTGAGTAGTACTCCATTGTGTAAATGTACCAAATTTTTTGTATCCATTCCTCTGTTGAGGGACATCTGGATTCATTCCAGCTTCTGGCTATTATGAATAAGGCTGCTATGAACATAGTGGAACATGTGTCCTTGTTACCAGATGGAACATCTTCTGTATATATGCCCAGGAGAGGTATTGCGGGATCTTCCAGTAGTACTATGTCCAATTTTCTGAGGAGCCACCAGACTGATTTCCAGAGGGGTTGAACCAGCTTGCAGTCCCACCAACAATGGAGGAGTGTTCCCCTTTCTCCACATCCACGCCAGCATCTGCTGTCACTTGAATTTTTGATCTTAGCCATTATACTGGTGTGAGGTGGAAACTCAGGGTTTTTTTTGATTTGCATTTCCCTGATGATTAAGGGTGTTGAACATTTTATTCATGTGCTTCTCTGCCATTCGGTATTCCTCAGTTGAGAATTCTTTGCTTAACTCTGTGCCCCACTTTTTAATGGGGTTGATTTTCTGGTGTCCACCTTCTTGAGTTCTTTATATATATTGGATATCAGTCCCCTATCTGATTTAGGATTAGTAAAGATTCTTTCCCAATCTGTTGGTGGCCCTTTGTCTTGTTGACAGTATCTTTTGCCTTACAGAAGCTTTACAACTTTATGAAGTCCCATTTGTCAATTCTTGATCTTACAGCACAAGCCTTTGCTGTTCTATTCAGAAATTTTTCCCCTGTTCCCATGTCTTCGAGGCTTTTCCCCACTTTCTCTTCTATAAGTTTCAGTGTCTTTGGTTTTATGTGGAGATCCTTAAACCTCTTAGACTTGACCTTAGTACAAGGAGATAAGAATGGATCAATTCCCAGTCTTCTACATGGTAACCGCCAGTTGTGCCAGCACCATTTGTTGAAAATGCTGTCTTTTTCCCCCCACTGGACAGTTTTAGCTCCCTTGTCAAATATCAGGTGACCATAGGTGTGTGGATTCATTTCTGGGTCTTCGATCCTATTTCATTGCTCTACCTATCTGTTGCTGTACCAGTACCATGCAGTTTTTATTACAATTGCTCTGTAATACAGCTTGAGGTCAGGCATGGTGATTCCACCAGAGGTTCTTTTATTGTTGAGAAGAGTTTTTGCTAGTCTAGGTTTTTTGTCATTCCAGATGAACTTGCAAATTGTATTTTCTAGATCATTGAAGAATTGAGTTGGAATTTTGATGGGGATTGCATTGAATCTATAGATTGCTTTAGACAAGATATACATTTTTACTATATTGATTCTGTCAACCAGTTCAAAATTTCTCACAATGAGGCAGGGGAGGGTACAAAACCTAAGGCATTTGCCCAAAACATTGAAATTCAGTTGACTCAGATATTGTCACCTATTGTGCAATGCTCCATGCTGACAACTCCATGATCATGCTGGGAAATATCTAATAAGCAGGTTAGTATGCACGATGAGGGCACTGAAAATAAAGTGATGCCAGAGAATGAAAAACTCTATGTTCATAATAGGAGCAATACAAGATAGATATTCTGAGAGGGCCCATGCAAGCACTAAGGTTTGCACATCACTAATATTTAGGTCCAACACAACTAAGAAGGAAAAATTCGGGTAGTTGTTTAAAATGGTGGGTTTCTTGTTGTGTGAGTGTTCAATCCAAAGCTAACCTGAATATGCCAGGAACATTTCCTTTCCTTTCTTACTGTTATTTTCTTCCCTCCTCTCTTCCAGTCTACCTTCCTTCCATTTTTATTCCCTCTGTGTTTAAAGAAATATTTGTAAAATTATTAGTTAACAACAACTCAACAAACGAGAATTTAGAGACACAATAACTAACACCCTTTAAAAGTGGTAAGTAAACATGTAACATTACATCCACAACAACCATCAACAGTATATCCAGAGAGGATATATAGTCTAATTTTCAGCATTAGAACTGTCCAATTTTAAGTAGACTATTATAAAACTTGCAAGGAAACAAGTAGATTTGGCTTATGTTCATAAAAAGAAACAAAATTAATAGAAGCTATCCAAAAGGAAGGATAGAAATGATTGCTCTGCAGAAAAACTTTCAATCAGCTATGTTAACTCATTTTCAGTGAGATGAAAGAAATTGGAATAGACACTGGAATAGATACATATACAAACACACACACACACACACACACACACACACATATATACACATATATATTATATATTTTATATATAACATTATATGATATGTCATTATATATTATATGTACGTAGTAAATCCAGAGATGGAAAAGAGTCTGACTTTCAGAGTTAGTAGATTATAGAACTGTCAAATTATATATATATATATATATATATATATATATATATATATATATATATATATATATATATATATATAACATAAATATACAAATTTATATATTATATAAATATATAAATTTTATGTGATGGTAAACTGTTATCAAAGTAATGAAGGAGAAATTTAGAAACACAAATGTTTACTAAAAATTCTACTAGGAAAAACAATAATGAGCAAAGTAGACAGAAGAAATAATTGATTAGTATGAAAAAAGTTTTATTAAGATTATACAGTTCAAAGAGCAGAAAATATACAAAATCTAGAAAACTGAAAGCAAGAGGAGTGCCATGGAACACAATAAAGCACACTAGTTAGTATATGTGACACCAACCCAATGGTAGAATACATCAACTATAAGATTTTTGAACCCACGGAGTAAAGTGATTTGTAGGAAAATTGGTTTTTAGTTATGAGGTTCAGAGTACTAATGGAGAAATAATCCTTTGTATTTCTGGAATCCAACTTTGACATAATTATATTCCCCCATGGACATGTTTTTTACTTTATTATCCAAGGAAAATTATCTACCAAGAGGTCAATAAGGAAAATCATCTACCAAGAGTTCAATGAAGAGTCATACATGCTATGGACTTTTCAGAAACTGGTCTAACGGCTTACAGTGTTATTAAAATTGGACTCAAAAGTTACTCTAGAATTAAAAACCAAGTCATAATCCCAATTGATCATTGATTACAAAAGGATTAAGAAGGAGAGTTATCCTAGTATCTGGGGCATGTTGTCAAGTATTGTATGAGTGCTATCTCTGAGCCTTAGAATAATCCAATTCAGAAAATCTGTGCCTTTCATAACTGGTTTTCTGGCTGTATCAAATAGTTGATTCAGGAAACCTCTGATGATTCAGATAATTCATGTATGGTGGTATAAGTATGCCTAGCCCAGGGAGTGACAATCTTTGGATGTATGACTCTGTTGGAGTAGGTGTGGTGTCATTAGAGTAGGTGTCTCATTGTGGGCTTGGGCTTTAAAACCTTCATCCTAGCTTCCTGGAAGTCAGTCTTCTAGCAGCCTTCAGATGAAAATGCAGAACTCTCAGATCCTCCTGCACCATGCCTTCCTGTATGCTGCCATGCTCCCGCCTTGATTAATAATTGACTGAACCTCTGAACCTGTAAGCCTGCCCCAATTCAATGTTGTCTTTACAAGAGTTGTGGTCATGGTGTCTGTTCACAGCAGTAAAACCCTAAGACTGAAGTTGATGCCAAGAGTGTGGTATTGTTGTGGTAGGCCCAACCTATCACATTCTCTCAATCAAAAGACTGAGAGAATCTAGATTTTTAGACTTTGAATTTGGAAAGCAGTCAAATCCTTTCAGTGGGGCTTAATTGGCCATCCTAGTAGGAAGATGGAAGACTTGGTTACTGAGAGTGATTTGAACTGTTCAGATGTTTCAATGGAGATTAATTTTAATATGTAGCATAAAGATTCTTTTTGTGATATTTTGGTGAATATTGGTGCTTTTTGCTCTTGTCTAAAGAGTCTGCCTAAAACTAAGGTAAAGAGATTTATATTAATTGCATTGACAAAGGAAGTCTCAGAAATGCTCAACAGGGAATTTGTTCTCTGGTTAAGTCTCATGAAGAACGTTTTGAACACATGTAGCAAGCTTAGAACGAAAAAAAATTTTTTTTCAAGTATGTTTCAAGTAAGGGAAAAAGGAAATGAAATGAACCTGAATCTTGTGTTCAAGGATATTAACTTAAATTAAGAGAGTGGTGAGCTTAGGGCAAGATCTTACCCAGCTAAATTTAGGTTCAAGCCTTTAATCCCAGGAGGCAAAGGCAAGCAGGAACCCTGTGACAAAACAGGCTCTAGGTGAAGGAAAGCTTAAGTCCAGGCATGGTGGTACACACTTTTAATCCCAACTTTACAGGAGACAGAGGCATGCAGATCTCTGAGTTCTAGGTCAATCTACAGAGCAAGTTCCAAAACAGCTAAACGTAGGCAATGAGGTAATTGGAAAATGGAAACCTGATGATGATGATATAATAGAACAAGGCGGTAGATTCCAGCTCCATCAAGCACCAGAATCTAGCAGCTTAGGCCAGATGTCTCTGACTTTGAAATCAAGAGAAGAGGGAGACTACTGGGACAATTGGTGCAGGTTAACTAGAACTAAGAAATTAAGCAGTGATTAAGAAGAGGCCAGCATTGCCAGGCAGTGGTGGCGCATGCTTTTTATCCCAGTACTTGGGATGCAGAGGCAGGTGGATTTCTGAGTTCGAGGCCAGCCTGGTCTACAGAGTTAGTTCCAGGACAGCCAGGGCTACAGAAAAAGAAAGAGAGAAAGAAAGAAAGAAAGAAAGAAAGAAAGAAAGAAAGAAAGAAAGAAAGAAAGAAAAAGAAAGAAAGACCAGCATCACTGCATCACTGAAGTGAGATCTTCTGGGAACTATTTTCTGAGAGCACAAGGAGACTGTGTTCCAGGGATAGCCAAGGTTGTACCTCCAGATGCAGCTACACTTGGTAATCTGTAAGTGTCACCAAGGTGGTAGTGGTTTGAAGGCATGAATGGGTCATGAAGAGCAGGTGAAGCTTGGAAATGTGAGAGGCCATGGAATGCCATTGGTGAAGGTGCAGCCTCAATTGCAATTGAAGGCCCAGGACTAAAGAGGCCATACAATGAAATTGAGGATTGGCACCACAAAGGAAGCCTATGAAAGGCTATTGGTAAGGCCTAGTTGCAGTGAGCAACCCCAGCATTTTAAATGATAGTATTATGGGATGATCACTAGGAACAGTAGCAGTGGAGCCAACCAAAGCTCAGAGTACTACCAAAGCTCGGAGTACTACAGAGGGCAGAGCTGAAGTGACCTATGTCGCTTTGAAAAGTCCAGAAGATTGTATGTGGATCACAGACATAGAAAAAAAAATCTGTGGAATTGAAGTTTACTTGGAGACTCCAAGATGTTAGAGATATTAGAGCTGTGGGATATCTGCTGAGGAAAGCTGATAACAGTGAGTAAAACAAGTCCAAAAGAAAGAAATTTGTTTCAGTTAAAAAAAAAAAAATGGAGATCTGAAGATTGTATTGACATCAGACATGGAGATGCAGAGTTTGGGGTTTGTCCAGTTGGTATTCTGTCTTGCTTTGGAGATTAGAGTTAAGTGACTGGTTGAATCTCAGGAGAGACTTTGAGCTTTGGAATTTCAGCATTGTTGATACTGCTATAAACTATGGGGACTTTGGAAGTTGGACTAAATGTACTTTGCATTATGCTATGTATAGTTTTGGTCCCCATAGACATATGTTTGAACAAGCCTATAGGGGGCAGAGAGTGGGATGTGGTGGTTTGAATATGTCTAGCTCAGGGAGTGGCAGTATTTGGAGCTGTGGCCTTGTTGAAATAAGTGTCCCACTGTGGGCTTGGGCTTTAAAACCCTCATCTTAGTTGTTAGAAAGTCAATCTTCTCCTAGTGGCCTTCAGATATAAATGTAGGACTCTCATTTCCCTCTGCACCATGCCTGCCTAGATGCTGCCATGCTCTCACCTTGATGATAATGTACTGAATCTCTGAACCTGTAAGCTAGCCCCAATTAACTGTTGTCCTTATAAGATGTGCCTTGGTCATGGTGTCTATTCACAGGAGTAAAATCCTAAGATAGCAGGCAATTGTGAATCTTTAGCACAGTGACAGTCATATGTAGGAAAACAGTTACACACAAATTCAAACATCTAATACACTGGAATAAATACCAAACATATTCAGTGCTCAAATAGTGGCATACATCCACAAGGATCAATAATAACCAAAGAATTATGACAGGATCAATCACAGAGAATATTGTGCGAGAAATTGACCAGAAGGAGATTGAAAATTCAAAAGTTATTTTAAGTAAGCCAAGCACAGTTTAAGGAAATAGAGAGAAATGATTTAGAAATTTACCATAGTAATTTACCAAATTGAAGTATTATCCCAAAAATCATGTACTGCTGTTTTAAAATACAAGAGTTTTATTTCTAGTTCCCACATTAGGCTGTTTACATTTTTTTTTTTATTTCTAGTTCCCATTTAGGCTGTAGTTCCAGCTACAGAAATTCTGTGGACACCGGTTCTCATGCCCCTTTTCCCCACACACACATGCAGATGCACACTCACACAAATATACACACATACACACAGACTCACAATTGTAAAACTAAATCTTTAAAAATGATACTAAAATTTATTTTTTATTAGATATTTTCTTCATGTACATTTCAAGTGCTATCCTGAATGTCCCCTATATCCTCCCTCTGCCCTGTACCCCAAACCACCCACTCCCACTTTCTGGCCCTGGCAGGGGAACCTGTACTGGGGCATATAAAGCTTGCAAGACAAAGGAGCCTCGCTTCCCAAAGATGGCCAACTAGGCCAACTTCTGCTACATATGCAGCTAGAGACACAAGGTCTGGGGGGTACTGGTTAGTTCATATTGTTGTTCCACCTATAGGGTTGCAGACCCCTTCAGCTCATTGGGTAATTTCTCTAGCAGCTACAATGGGGGCAATGTGTTCCATCCAATAGATGACTATGAACATCCACTTCTGTATTTGCCAGGCACTGGCATAGTCTCACATGAAACAGCTATATCAGTGTACTTTCAGTAAAATCTGGCTGGCATATGCAATAGTGTCTGGGTTTGGTGGCTGATTGTAGAATGGATCCCAGAGTGGGGCAGTCTCTGAATGATCCATCCTTTCAACTTAGCTCCAAACTTTGTATCTGTAACTCCTTTCATGGATATTTTGCTCCCTTTTCTAAGGAGGAATGAAGTATCCACACATTGGACTTCCTTCTTCTTGATTTTTTGTGTTTTGCAAATTGTATCTTGGGTATTCTAAGTGTCTAGGCCAATATCCACTTATCAGTGTGTGCATATCAAGTGACTTCTTTCCTGACTGGGTTACCTAACTCAGGATGATATCCTCTAGATTCATCCATTTGCCCAAGAATTTCATAAATTGATTGTTCTTAATAGCACAGTAGTACTCTATTGTGTAAATGTACCACATTTTCTGTATCCATTCCTCTGTTGAGGGACATCTGGTTTCTTTCTAGCTTCTGACTATTATAAATAAGGCTGCTATGAACATGATGGAGCATGTGTCCATATAAACAGTTGAAACATCTTCTGGGTATATGCCTAGGAGAAGTATTGCTGGATCTTCCCATATAACAATGTCCAATTTTCTGAGGAACAGTCAGTCTGACTTCCAGAGTGGTTGTAAAAGCTTGCAGTCCCACCAGCAATGGAGGAGTGTACCTCTTTCTCAACATCCTCGCCAACTTTGGCTGTAAACTGAATTTTTGATGTTAGCCATTCTGACTGATGTAAGGTAGAATCTTAGGGTTGTTTTGATGTGCATTTCCCTGATGATTAAGAATTTTGAATATTTTTTCAGGTGCTTCTCAGCCATTCGGTATTCCTCAATGGAGAATTATTTGTTTAGCTCTGTATCACATTTTTAATGCGGTTATTTGAATTTTTGGAGTCCAGCTTCTTGAGCTCTTTGTATACATTGGATATTAGTCCCCTACCAGATTTAGGATTGGTAAAAATACTTTAGCACTCGGTTGGTGGCCTTTTTGTCTTATTGACAGTGTCTTTTGCCTTACAGAAGCTTTGCAATTTTATAAGGTCCCTTTTGTCAACACTTGATCTTACAGCATAAGCCTTTCCTATTCTGTTTAGGAATTTTTCCCCTGTGCCCATATCTCCGATGCTTTTCCCCAATTTCTCCTCTGTAAATTTCAGTGTCTCTGGTTTTATGTGGAGTTATTTGATCCACTTAGACTTGAGCTTTGTACAAGGAGATAAAAATGGATCAATTCTCATTCTCCCCATGATAACCTCCAGTTGTGCCAGCACCATTTGTTGAAAATACTGTCTTTAAGTTTGTAAGACAAAGGGTCCTCTCTTCCCAGTGATGGCCCACTATGCCTGGACTGGGCAGGGCAGGGAGCAGGGCGGGGGGAGGGTATAGGGAACTTTCAGGATAGCATTTGTAATGTAAATAAATAAAATGTCTAATTAAAAAAATACTGTCTTTTTTCCACTGGATGGTTTTAGCTCCCTTGTCAAAGATCAAGTGACCATAGGTATGTGGATTCATTTCTTGGTCTTCATTTCTATTCCATTGATCTACCTGTCTGTTGCTGTACCAGTAACATGCAGTTTTTATCACAATTACTTTGTAGTACAGCTTGAGATCAGGCATGGTGATTCCCCCAGTGGTTCTTTTATTGTTGAGAATAGTTTTGCTATTCTAGGTGTTTTGTTATTACAGATGGATTTGCTAATTGCCCTTACTAACTCAGTGAAGAATTGAGTTGGAATTTTGATGGGGATTACAATGAATCTGTAGATTGCTTTCTGCAGGATAGCCTTTGACTTTATTAATCCTGCCAATCCATGAGCATGAGAGATCTTTCCATCTTCTGAGATCTTCTTCAATTTCTTTCTTGAAAGACTTGAAGTTTCTATCATACAGATCGCTCACTTCCTTAGTTAGAGTTACACTGATTAATTTTATATTATATGTGACTATTGTGAAGGGTGTTGTATCCTTAATTTCTTTCTCACAATGTTTATCCTTTGTGTAGAGAAAGGCCATTGAATTGTCTGGGGTAATTATATATCCATCTACTGCACTGAAATTGTTTATCAGGTTTAGGAGTTCTCTGATGGAATTTTTGGGGTAACTTATGTATACTATCATATCATCTGCAAACAGTGATATTTTAACTTCTTCATTTCTAATTTGTATCCCCTTGATCTTCTTTTGTTTTCAAATTGCTCTGGCTAGGATTTCAAATACTATATTGAATAGGTAGGGAGAAAGTGGGCAGCCTTGTCTAGCTCCTGATTTTAGTGGGATTGCTTTGAGTTTCTCTCCATTTAGTTTGATGTTGGCTACTGGGTTGCTGTATATTGCTTTTAATATGTTTATATACAGGCTGTGAATTCCTGATCTTTCCATGACTTTCATCATGAATGGGTGTTGGATTTTGTCAAATGCTTTCTCAACATCTAATGAGATGGTCATGTGATTTTTGTCTTTGAGTTTGTTCATATAGTTGATTTTCTCAAAAAACTACCTCCTGGTTTGGTTGATTCTTTGAATAATTCTTTTTGTGTCCACTTGCTTGATTTCAGCCCCGAGTTTGATTATTTCTTGCAGTCTATTTCTCTTGGGTGAATTTGCTTCCTTTCCTTCTAGAACTTCTAGGTGAGCTGTGAGGCTACTAATGTATGCCCTCTCTAATTTCTTTTTGAAGGCACGCAGGGCTATGAGTTTTCCTCTTAGGACTGCTTTCATTGTGTCCCATAAGTTTGGGTATGTTGTGGCTTCATTTTCATTAAACTCTAAAAAGTCTTTAATTTCTTTTTGCTTTATTTCCTCCTTGACCAAGGAATCATTGAGTAGAATGTTGTTCAGTTTCCAAGTGAATGCTGGCTTTCTATTATTTATGCTGTTATTGAAGATCAGCCTTAGTCCGTGGTGATCTGATAGAATGCATGGGATAATTTCAATACTTTTATATCTGTTTAGGCCTGTTTTTTGACTGATTATATGGTCAATTTTGTAGGAGGTACCATGTGGATATGAGAAAACTTTATATCCGTTTTTTGATAAAATGTTCTGTAGATATCTATTAAAACCATTTTTTTTCATAACTTCAGTTATTATCCATGTGTCTCTGTTTAGTTTCTGTTTCCAGGATCTGTCCATTGGTGAGAGTGGAGTGTTGAAGTCTCTCACTATTATTGTGTGAGGTACAATGTGTGCTTTGAGTTTTACTAAAGTTTCATTAATGAATATGTCTGCCCTGCCCTTGCATTTGGAGCATAGATTTTCAGAATTGAGAGTTTATTTTGCTAGGTTTTATCATTGATGTGTATGTAGTGCCCCTCCTTATCTTTTTTGATAACTGTGGGGTTGGAAGTCAATATTATTCGATATTAGAATGGCTACTCCAGCTTGTTTCTTCAGACCATTTGCTTGGAAATTTGTTTTCCAGCCTTTCACTCTGAGGTAGTGTCTCTCTTTTTCCCTGAGGTGGTTTCCCTCTAAGCAGCAAAATGTTGGCTGTTGTTTGTGTAGCCAGTCTATTAATCTTTGTCTTTTTATTGGGGAATTGAGTCCATTGATGTTAAGAGAGATTATTGAAAAGAAATTGTTGCTTCCTGTTATTTTGTTGTTATTGTCGTGATTCTGTTCTTGTGGCTGTCTTCTTTTTGGTTTATTGAAGGATTACTTTTTTGCTTTTTCTAGCATGTAGTTTCCATTCTTGTTTTGGTGGTTTCCCTTTATTATCCTTTGAAGGGCTGGATTTGTGGAAAGATATGGTGTGAATTTGGTTTTATCATGGAATATTTTGGTTTCTCCATCTATTGTAATTGAGAGTTTTGCTGGGTATAGTAGCATAGGCTGGCATTTGTGTTCTCTTAGTGCCTGTATAACATCTGTCTAGGATCTTCTGGCTTTCATAGTCTCTGTTGAGAAGTCTGGTTTAATTCTAATAGGTCTGCCTTTATATGTTACTTGACCTTTTTTCCCTTACTGCTTTTAATATTCTGTCTTCATTTAGTGCATTTGTTGTTCTGATTATTATTTTTCTGGAGGAATTTCTTTTCTGGTGCAGTTTATTTGGGGTTCTGTAGGCTACTTTTATGTTCATGGGCATCTCTTACTTTAGGTTTGGGAAATTTTCTTCTATAATTTTGATGAAGATATTTGTTGGCCATTTAATTAGAAAATCTTCATTCTCATCTACTCCTATTATCTTTGGTCTTCCCATTGTGTCCTGGATTTCCTGGATATTTTGAGTTAGGATCTTTTTACATTTTGCATTTTCTTTGATTGTTGTACCCATGTTCTCTATGGAATCTTCTATATCTGAGATTCTATCTTCTGTTGCTGATGCTCCCATCTATGCTTTCTGATTTCTTTCTTAGTGTTTCTGTCTCCAGAGTTGTCTCACTTTGGGTTTTCTTTATTGTTTCTAATTCCCTTTTTAGGTCTTGGATGGTTTTGTTCAATCCCATCACCTGTTTGGTTGTGTTTTCCTGCAATTCTTTAAGGGATTTTTGTGTTTCGTCTTTAAAGGGGATTTTTGCATTTTGCATTTTCTTTGACTGCTGTGTCAATGTTTTCTATGTTAACTTCTGCACCTGAGATTCCCTCTTCTTCTGTATTCTGTTGGTGATGCTTGCATCTATGACTTCTGATCTCTTAGGTTTTCTGACTCCAGGGTTGTCTCCATTTGTGACTTCTTAATTGCTTCTATTTCCATTTTTAGATCCTGGATGCTTTTGCTCACTTTCTTCACCTGTTTGGCTTTTTTTTTTTTTTTTTTTTTTTTTTTTTTTTTTTTTTTTTTTTTTTTTTTTTTTTTTTTTTTTTTTTTTTTTTTTTTTTTTTTTTTTTTTTTTTTTTTTTTTTTTTTTTTTTTTTTTTTGTAATTCTTTAAGGGTTTTTGTCTTCCTTCTTTAAGGGCTTCTACCTGTTTACTTGTGTTCTCCTCTATTTCTTTAAGGGAGTTATTTATGTCCTTAAAAATCCTCTATCAACATTATGAGATTGGATTTTAAATATGAGCCTTGCTTTTCCAGTGTGTTGAGGTATCCAGGCTTGCTGTGGTGAGAGAACTGTATTCTTGTGATGCCAAATAGCCTTAGTGTTTGTTGGTAATTCTTGCATATTGCCATCTGTTTATCTCTGGTGTTAGTTGGTCTTGCTCTCTTTTTCTGGAGCTTGTCCCTCCTGTGCGCCTGTAAGCCTGTGCCAGCCCTCCTGTCTAATTCAGCTTTCTCCTTGACAGAATTTGTATGTGGAGGGCTGTGGAACAGCCTCAACTCCAAGTGCAGATGGTGACTGGAAGGATCCTATCCTAGCTACTCCATTGTTCCTGTGCCTTATGTTCTCCTGAATGGTCCTGATTTGGACAATTATTGGAGAGTTAGTGGTGATCTCACCTCTGAGCTTAGGAGTGAGAGCACTCCTGGGAGACCAGCTCTCTCCTGTCAGGATTTTGTGTACAGAAGGCTGTGGAACAGCCATACCTCCTGGGTGCAGATGGAGACCAGCTCACATGTAACTTTTTAAATAGAGTTTTGTTTTAACCATTATCACATTATTAGTCTAGTCTTCCTATAATGAACAATTGAACACACTTCCAAACTTTATATGCCATGGTACAGGGGAATGCCACAGCCCAGAATTGGGAGTGGGTGGGTAGGGGAGTAGGGTAGGGGGAGAGTATAGGGGACTTCAGGATAGCATTTGAAATATAAATAAAGAAAATATCTAATAAAAATATAAAAAATGAAAGTTTTAGTTTTTATACAAAAATGTTTTTATAACTGTTTAATAGTTTTGGTTTGTACTATATTGTTTAATGGATGTATGGATATTATTTGGAGATTAATATATGCATTGAGAATTTACTATATGCTATCTAGTACTAAAAAGGTTATATGTGTGTATTCATTTAATGCTTTTAAAATAGCAGGAATATGAGTTCTTTATATATTTTGTATATTAGCCCACGATCAGATGTAGGGTTAGGCAAGAACTTTTCCCAATATGTAGGCTACCACTTAGTCCTATTGACAGTGTCCTTCACCTTCAGAAGCTTTTCAGTTTCATGACATCCAATTTTAATCTTAGAGCCATAACAATTAATGTTCTTTTTAGGAAATTTTTTTCTGTTACAATGCATTCAAAGCTATTTCCCACTTTCTCTCCTATAGATTCAGTGTATTTGGTTTTATGTTGAGGTTCTTGAGCTTTGTGCAGTGTTATAAAAATGAAGACCCAGATATACTGCTCCTGGGTATGTACCCAAAAGATTCTCCACTGAACAACAAGACCACATGATACACTATATTCAAAGCAACCTTATTCATAATATCCAGAACCTGAAAACAAGCCAAATGTAACCTATACTGAAGAATATTCAAAGAAATTATGGTTCATTTACACAATGGAATACTATTCAGCCACTAAAGATGAGGACATCAGCTTCTGCCTGTTACTTGCTGCTGGGGCAGACCCCTAGTTGGTATGCTCCCATGAAGACTCCATATCACAATACATCCTAGAGGACCTGCTGCCCTCAGAGCAGTTGTGACCCCACAGCACTCAGAGCAGCTGGTAAGAACCCCATCCCTCACCCTGCCCTGAGTCCCGGAGCTACAGCTGGGAGCCTGGTTGACTTGGTACCCATTACCCACCAAAACCTCTGCCCTCACATATACTACTACCCTTCCTTCCACCCTTTCTACCCCTTCTGCCTGGTTCTTACTCTTGGAGCAGGTCCCTAGTTGGTCTGCTCCCATGAAGACTCTATATCCTTATACATCCTAGAGGACCTGCTGCACTCAGAGCAGTTGGTAAGAAACCCTCTCACCCATTCCCCATCTCAGAGTTAGTGTTGGAAGCCTGGTGGACTTGGGACCCATCAACCACCAAAACGCCTTCCATCCTGAATAACACTCCCCTTCCATACCTTCTGCTTGGTCCTTGCTGCTGGGAGAGACTCTTAGCTGGTCTGCTCTCATGAAGACTTCATACCCTGATAAATCCTAGAGGACCCTCTGCACTCAGAGTAGTTAAGGATCCACTGCTTTCAGAGCAGTTGAGGATCGGCTACACTCAGCAGTTGGACAACAGCTTGGTTACTAGACTGAAGACCGAACAATCTGAAGGCCTCCCAAGATGTCTACTGCTGCCAGGGAAACAGATCTGCAGCTTCTCTGCCTCTGTGAAGAGTCCCCAGTTGGAAGGCCCCACAGGTAGTCTGATACATCCATGGCCACGAGCTCCAAGGAAACCTGAAGCAACCCAGGGACAAAAGAGGCATACAGTCACCCAGATCAAACAACACCAGGGATATCCATATGGCGTGGGGCAAGCACAAGACCATAAGCATCAGAATCCAGTATACGTGGGCATCATCAGAACCCAATTCTCTTGCCACAGCAAGCCCTGAATATACCAACAAACTTGAAAATCAGGAAACTGTCCTAAAACCCTATCTCATGAAGATAATAGAGTCCTTTAAGGAGGATATCAATAACTCATTTAAAGAAATATAGGTAAACAAATGCAAACAGGTGAAGGTATTGAATAAAACGATCCAAGACCTAAAAGTGGAAGTAGAAACAATAAAGAAAACACAAATGGAGGCAAACCTAGAAATGTAAAACCCAGGAAAGAAGTCAGCAATTACATATATAAGTATTACCAACAGAATACAAGAGGTAGAAGAGAGAATCTCAGTTGTAGAAGATATGGTAGAAGAGATTGACAACACTGTCAAAGGAAATTCAAAGCATAAAAAACTCCTAACACTAAGCATCCAGAAAATTCAGGACACAATGAAAACCCCAAATCTAAGGACAATCATAATAGAGGAAAATGAATATTCCCAGCTCAAAGGACCTGAAAATGTCTTCAACAAAACCATAGAAGAAAACTTCCCAAACCTAAAGAAAGAGATGGACAGAAAGGTACAAGAATCCTATTGAACACCAAATAAATGGGACCTGAAAAGAAAATCATCTCATCATATAATTATCAAAGCACTAAACGCACAGTGCAATGAAAGAATATAAAAAGCTGCAAGGGAAAAGGCTAAGTAACATACAAAGTCAGACCTATCAAAATTACACCAGTCTTCTCAACAGAGATTATGAAAGCCAGAAAAGCCTGATCACAGGTCATGCAAACTCTAAGAGAACACAAATGCCAGTCCAGACTATGATAGCCAGCAAAACTCTTAATCAAAATAGATGAAGAAACAAAAATATTCCAGGACAAAATCAAATTCAAACAGTATCTATTTACAAACCCAGCCTTACAGAGGATTCTGGAAGGAAAACTCCAACACAAGGAAGATACTGCATCAAAAATAGGACAATATATTTAGCATCTCACAACAACGTCAAAAGCAGAGAGCCCCAAACACATAAAACCACCTACAAAAACAAACATATCAGGAACAAATTGTCATTTCAATTTAATATCTCTCAATATTAATGGACTGAACTCACCTAAAAAAAGACATAAGATAATAGATTGGATATGCAAACAAGAAAGAGCATTTTGCTGCATACAAGAAACAAACCTCAACAACAAAGACAGGTACTCTCTCAGAGAAAAGGGATAGAAAAAGGTCTTCCAAGCAAATGACCCCAGGTAACAAGTAGGACTTGCCATCCTAATATCAAATAAAGTAGACTTTCAACCAAAACATATCAAGCATGATGATACCTCATATTCTTCAAGGGGAAAGTCCACCAAGAGAAAGTCTCAATTCGATACATCTATGCTCCAAATTCAAGAGCACCAAAATACATAAAAGAAACTTTACTAAAGCCCAAAACACACATTGAACCCCACACAATAATAGTGGGAAATTTCAACACTCCACTCTCATCAATGCACAGGTCATTGAGACAGAAACTAAACAGAGACACGGTGAAACTAAAAGAGGTTATGAACCAAATGGATTCTACAGAACATTTCACCCTAAAACAAAAGAATACACTTTCTTCTCAGCACCTCATGGTACCGTCTCAAAAATTGACCACATAATTGTTTACAAAACAACCCTCAATAGATACAAGAAGATTGAAATAATACCATGCATCTTATCAGATCACCATTGCCTAAGGCTGGTCTTAACAGCAAAAAACTACCAAAAGCCCACATATACATGGAAACTGAACAACTTTTTACTCAATGATAACTTGTTCAGTGATGAAATAAAGAAAAAAATTAAAGACTTCCTGGAATTTAATGAAAATGTGGACATATCATACCCAAACTAATGGGACACAATGAAACCAATAGTAAGAGGAAAGTTCATAGCACTAAGTGCCTTGGTAAAGAAACTGGAGAGATTTTTTTTTTTTTTTTAGATATTTTCTTCAATTACATTTCAAGTGCTATCCCATAAGTCCCCTATACCTCCCCTTGCCCTGCTCCCCTACCAACCCACTCCACTTCATGGCCCTGGCATTCCCCTGTAGTGGGGCATATAAAGATTGCTAGACCAAGGGGGGCTCTCTTCCCAATAATGGCTGACTAGGCCATCTTCTAATACATATGCAGCTAGAGACAGGAGATCTGGGGGTTCTGATTAGTTCATATTGTTGCTCCATCCCCTACAGATGTTGCGGAACCCTACAGATCTTGTGTACTCTCTCTAGCTCCTACATTGGGGACCCTGTGTTCCACTCTATAGATGGCTGTGAGCATCCACTTCTGTATTTCTCAGGAACAGTCAAAGCCTCACAGGAGACAGCTATATCAGGGTCCTTTCAGCAAAATCCTGCTGGTGTATGCAGTAGTGTCTGCATTTGGTGACTGATTATGTGATGGACCACCCGGGTGGGGCAGTCTATGGATGGTCCATCCTTTCATCTTAGCTCCAAACTTTGTCTCTGCAACTCATTCCAGGGATATTTTATTTCCTATTCTAGGGAGGAATCAAGTATCCTTGTGTTGGTCTTCTTTCTTGATTTTCTTGTGTTTTGGAAATTGTATCTTGGGCATTCTAGGTTTCTGGGCTAATATCCACTTATCAGTGAGTGCATATCAAGTGACTTCTTTTGTGATTGGGTTACCTCACTCAGAATAATATCCTCCAGATACATTCATTTGCTGAAGAATTTCATAAATTCATTGTTTTTAATAGCAGAGTAGTACTCCATTGTGTAAATGTACCACATTTTCTGTATCCATTCCTCTGTTGAGGGGCATCTGGGTTCTTTCCAGCTTCTGGTTATTATAAATAAGGCTGCTATGTACATCTTATACTAAAATCAGCACACCTGAGAGCTCTAGAACAAAATGAAGCAAACTCACCCAAGAGGAGTAGAAGGCAGGAAATAGTCAAACACAGGGACAAAATCAACCAAATAGAAACAAAGTAAACAGTACAAAAAAAAAAGTTGTTTCTTTGAGAGAATCAACAAGATAAATAAACCCCTAGCTAAACTAACTAAAGGGCACAGAGGCAGTATCCAAATTAATAAAATCAGAAATGAAAAGGGAGATGTAACAAGAATAATGGAGGAAATTTAAAAAAATCATCAGATCCTACTATAAAAGTCTATACTCAATGAAAGTGGAAAATCTTGCAGAAATGGATGGTTTATATACAGATGTCCCATACTGAAGTTAAACCAAGAGCAGGTAAACTATCTAAACAGACCCAAATCCCACAAGGCAATATAAGAAGTCATTAAAAATCTCCCAATGAAAAGAAAACCCAGGGCCAGATGGATTTAGTGCAGCATTCTACCAGACCTTCAAAGAAGACCTACTATCAATTTTTCTCAAACTGGTTCATAAAATAGAAACAAAAGGAATATTATGTAACTTGTTCTATGAAACTACAATTACTCTGATACCTAAACTACACAAGGACTCAACCAAAAGAAGAAAATTTCAAACCAATCTCACTTATGAATATCTATGAAAAAATACGCATTAAAATTCTTACAAACCAAATCCAAGAACACATCAAAACCACCATTAATCATGATCAAGAAGGCTTCATCCCAGGGATACAAGATTGGTTTAATATAGGAAAATCCATTAATGTAATCAACTATATAAACATACTCAAAGAAATAAATCACATGATCATCTCTTTAGATTCAGAAAAATCATTTGACATAATACAACACCCCTTCATGTTAAAAGTATTGGAGGAATCAGGAATTCAAGGCCAATACCTAAACTTTATAAAGCAATTTACTGTACATTAACAGCCAATATCAAATTAAATGGAGACACACTTGAAGCAATCCCACTGAAATTGAGCACAAGACAAGGATGTCCACGCTCCCCATATCTATTCAATATAGTTCTTGAAGTTTAGCTAGAAAAATAAGACAATAAAAAGACCTCAGGGGGATACAAATAAGAAATAAAGGTATTACTATTTGCAGATGATATGATAGTATACATAACTGACCCAAGAGTTTTACAAGAGAACTTCTCCATCTGATAAAGAACTTCAGCAAAGAGGCTGGATATAAAATTAACTCAAGTAAATCAGTATCCTTCCTTTATACAAAGGATAAAGAGACTGAGAAAGAACTTAGGGAAAAAATTCCCATCAAAATAGCCATAAATACTATAAAATATCTTGGCATAACTCTAACCAAACAAGTGAAAGACCTATATGAAAATAACTTCAAGTCTCTCAAGAAAGAAATCAAAGAAGATCTCAGAAAATGGAGAGCTCTCCCATGCTCATGGATTGGCAGAATTAAAAAAGTAAAAATGGTCATACTACCAAAGACAACCTATAGATTCAATACAATCCCCCATCAAAATCCCAACACAATTCTTCAAAGATATCAAAAGAGAAATTCTCACATTCATCTGGAAAGGCAAAAAAACAAGAATAGCAAGAATACTTTTTTTTAATTATTTTTTCTTTATTAGATATTTTCTTCATTTACATTTGAAGTGTTATCCAGAAAGTTCCCCATACCCTCCCCCATCCCTGCCCTGCTCCCCTACCCACCCCCTCCCACATAATGGCCCTGGCGTTCCCCTGTACTGGGGCATATAAAGTCTGCATGACCAAGGAGCCTCTCTTCCCAATGATGGCCAACTAGGCCATCTTCTTCCATATATGCAGCTAGAGACATGAGCACAGGGATAACTAGTTAGTTCATGTTATTCAATAATAAAAGAACAGCTGGGGGAATCATCATCTCTGACCTCAAGCTTTACTACAGTACAACAGTGATAAAAACTGCATGGTATTGGTACAGAGACAGACATGGTGATCAACGGAATGGAATTGAGGACCCAGAAATAAAGCCACACACTTACAGGCATTTGATCTTTGACAAAGATGCCAAAAAATATACAATGAAAAAAAAAAAAGAAAGCATTTTCAATAAATGGTGCTAGTCTAAATGCCTCTCCGTATTTAGAAGAATGAAAGGAGAACCATATTTGTCACCTTGTACAAAGCTCAAGTCCAACTGGATCAAGGACTGCAATATAAAACCAGATACACTGAATCTAATAGAAGAGAAAGTGAGAAATAGTCTTGAATTCATTGGCACATGGGGGAAATTTCCTAAAAAGAAATCCAATGACTAAGATCAAGATTTGATAAATTGGACCTAATGAAACTGGAAAGCTTCTGTAAGGCAAAGGACAAGGTCAATAAGACAAATCAGTAACCTACAGATTGGGAAAAAAACTTCACTAACCCCACATCAGATAGAGGGCTAAGATCCAAAAAATACAAAGAACTCAAGAAGTTAATCCCCCCAAAAGCAAACAACCCTATAAAAAATGGGGTATAGAACTAAACTGAGATTTCACAAATGAGGAATCTTGAATGGCCGAGAAGCACCTAAAGAAATGTTTAAAGTCTTAGTGATCAGAGAAATGCAAATCTAAATGACCCTGAGATTCCACCTTACACCAATCAGAATGACTAAGATCAAAACCTCAGGTGACAACACATGTTGGAGAGGACATGGAGAAAGAGAAGCACTCTTCCATTGCTGGTAGGATTGCAAATTGGTACAACCACTCTGGAAACCAATCTGGAGTTTCCACAGAAAATTAGAAATAGATCTACCTGAAGACCCAGCTATACCACTCTTGGTAATATACCCAAAAGATGCCCCACCATTCCACAAGGGCATATGTTCCACTATGTTCATATTGGCCTTATTTGTGATAGCCAGAAGCTGAAAACAATTTATATGTCTCACATGGGAAAAATGGATACAGAAAATGTGATTTATTTACACAGTGGAATACTACTCAGCTATTAAAAATGAGGACATCCTGAGATTTGCAGGCAAATGGATGGAACTAGAAAATATCCTGTTGGCCAGGCATGGCTGCATACATCTTTAATCCCAGCACTGGGGAGACAGAGGCAGGCAGATTTCTGAGTTCGAGGCCAGCCTGGTCTACAAAGTGAGTTCTAGGACAGCCAGGGCTATACATAGAAACCCTGTCATGAAAACAAACAAAAAACAAAACAAAAAACAAAAACAAAAAGAAAACAACAAAAAAAGGAAGAGAAAAGAAAATATCATGCTGAGTGAGGTAACTTAGATCCCAAAGGACATGCATGATATGTACTCACTAATAATTTTTTCAATATTTTTATTAGATATTTTCTTAATTTACATTTCAAATGCTATCCCGAAAGTTCCCTTCCCCCTTTCCCCACCCTGTTCCCCTGCCCACCCACTCCCATATCTTGGCCCTGGCGTTCCCCTGTATGGGGGTATATAAAGATTGCATTACCAAGGGGCCTCTCCTCCCAATGATGGCCAACTAGGCCATCTTCTGCTACATGTGGAGCTAGAGACACGAGTTCTGGAGGTTCTGGTTAGTTCATATTGTTGTTCTTCTTCTAGGGTTGCAGACCTCTTCAGCTCCTGGGGTTCTATCTCTAGCTTCTCCATTGTGGGCCCTGTGTTCCCTCATATAGATTACTGTGAGCCAAAAAAAGAAGATAAAAGAAAAGTACAGAATACACACGGTATAGTCCAAATACCTCAAAAAGCTCAACAAGCTGAAGTACCTAAGTGAGGATGCCTCATTCACACTTGGGAGAGAGAAGAAAGTAATCCCAAGTGGGGTTTGAGGGAGGGACCTATTAGGGGAAGTGGATGGGTTGGCGGGGGACCTTGGGGGAGAGGGGATCATGATATGGTATTGGTGAGGGAAAAAGACTGCAGCTCTGAGAGCCAGCAGAAAGGATGTAAATGGGAAACCTCAGGAAATAGGAAGTTTGGGGGACCATCCAGAATGCACAAGAGACCTGGGAGATGAGAGACAGCCAGGATTCAAAGGGAGGGACCTTAGATGAAATGACCCAATGTAGGGGGTAGGAATTTATAGAGCCCACCTCCAGCAGGAAGACAGAGCATCACCTGAGGGATGAGGTTGCCATTTCACAGTCACATCTCTGACACATAATTGTTCCTGTCTGAAAGAATTTCAGGGATGAAAATGGAGAGGAACCTGAGGGAAAGAAATTCCAGCAACAAGCCCAAAGTGGGATCCAGCTCATAGAGAGGTCTCAAGGCCTGACACTATTACTGAGGCTATGGAGTGCTCACAAAAAGGGACCTATAATGACTGTCCTCCAAAAGACCCAACAGGCAGCTGAAAGTGTCAGATGCAGATATTTGCACCCAAACAATTATAAGAAGCACCTGACCCCTGTTGTTGAATTAGAGAAGGCTGAAAGAAGCTGAGGAGAAGGGCAATCCTGTAGGAAGACCAGTAGTCTCAATTAATCTGAACCCCCAAGATCTCTCAAACACTGGACTACCAAACAGAGACCATACACCACCTGATATGAGGCCCCCAATACATATGCAGCAGAGGACTGCCAAGTCTGTCTTCATTCAGAGATGATGCTCTTAACCTTCCAGAGTCTGGAGGCCCCAGGGAGTTTAGAGGTCAGGTGGGGTGGGGGGTGGGGACATCCATGTGGAGACAGGGTAGGGTGGAGTGGATGTCTGGGATGTGAAGCAGTTGGAGGGCAGATGGAAGTTCAGGGAATTTAATATAGAGTATAAAAAATTAAATCAAATATAAAATAAAAAAATAGGACATCATGAAATTTTCAGGCAAATGGATGGAATTTAAAAAATATCATCCTGAGTGAAATAACCCTCATCCAAAGCACATGCATGGTATGTAATCACTGATGAGTAGATATTAGTCAAAAAGTCCAGAATACCCACAGACAGTAAGAAGTTTAACAGGAAGAAATATCCAAGTGATGATGCTTCAATTCCACTTAGAAGTGGAGGGGGGGCAAAGTAGTCATGGAAGACAGAGGGCCTGAGGGACCTGGGTGGGACTTGGAGGGGGAGTGGAAAGGGGCACAGAAACAGGTATGGAAGAAGACAGGATAGAAGCCCCCAGAGGGCAAGAAGAATGAATGGAAATCTGTATCTGTTGTGAGGTAAGGGACCTCTGGAAAGTCCCAGAGACCTGAGATGTAACAGGCTCCCAGGACTCAATGGGGATGACTTAGGTGAAATGTTCTACAGTGGGGAGATGGAACCTGAAGATACCACCTCCTATAGATAGTTAGGGCCCCTACTAGAGGGATCTGGACATCAACATACTTTCAAAAATTTTGATCCAGAATTGTTCCTGTCTAAAAGAAATGCAGGGACAAAAATAGAGAAGAAACTTGAAACAAAGTCTATACAGTGGTCTAACTTTGGGATTCATTCCATGGGTAGATACCAAACACTGATAATATTACTGATGTTATGTTGTACTTTCATGCAGGACATATGGCTGTCCTCTGAGAGGCTCTATCAGCAGCTGTCTGAGACAAATGCAGATAATGACTGATATAGGTAACCCCTATGGAAGAGTTAGGGGTAGGATTGAATAACTTGAAAAGGATGACAACCACATAGGAAGACCAACAGTGTCAACTAACCCAGAATCCTGAGAGCTCATAGAGACTAAAGCACCAACGAATGAGCATCCATAAGCTGGTTCATGGCCCTGACATTTATGTAGCAGAGCACTCCTTGTCTGGATTCAGTGGGATTAGATGTGCCTTGACCTGTAGTGTATTTATGACCCATGGAAGGGGGATGCCTAACTGTGGTGGTCTGATAGGTTGGGGAGTGGGGGTAGGATGATTTCAGAGGTGTCAGTATGGGTGGGTGGGGCAACACCCTATCAGAAGCAAAGGGGATGGGGCATGAGGTGAAGAATTCTGGGAGGATTACCAGGAGGGGGTCAACTATTGGAATGTAAATAAATAAAATAATTAAATAAATAAAAGAAAAAATTTGCAAGTTATTGCTGGGATAAAGGAGTGTAAAGGTGTCCTATATTTTTGTGTTGCACTTTTGTCAAAGATTGAAACCCGTCATCTTGGAAAGAAGTTCTGTAAGACAGAGGATATTATAGGCAAAGTGAAACAGCAGAGTATATTAATATATGGGGTGTTGATAGAGTGGCAAAACAACAGGGTGTTCTAAAAGTAAGTGCAGTGTTCCTACAGAGAAACTCCTTAAACTCAAGAAGTAAACAACTTAAAATAGCTTCAAGAAGTATCTGAACTCAAACATATCCAAGCAAACATATAGCAGTAAATGTTGCTGAGAGCACATTCAGAGAAATTAATATGTCTAGAAGATATCTACCAATAGAACTGTCCGGTAAGGAAACTCTCAGACTTGTACTGCCTACACATTGTTCAGTCTTCTCCATGTTTGCAGCTCTTGAGATCTGTCAAACATACTAACATGGACTTGGGTGATTCAGCTGTCTTTAAGTAATCTCTGCTCCTCTGTGTAACCCCTCACTGTCTTTCCCTTAACCCAAGCATAAGTCATTGTTTTGCCAAGTTGAATTTTATGGTATCTGTATTGTACTCTGTCATGGTTCACTATCAGGGCTGAGTAGGATTTTGTTCATGTCTTCCCAGAAACAGTGTCACATAATATATGTTCATAAATTTAAGGCAGTATGATGTAGACAAAATAGATTCCCTAGTGCTATAATGATCCAATAAAATTACTGTTGTCGTACCGACATGCTTGAAGCCAAAATAGAAAACTTGATCTGAAAATTGGTATGCAGTGTTAAAAGATGGATAAAAACTCAAATTGCAACCTAAATGAAACTCACAGTATACTCCCACTTATAGTATTCAAAACTACTTTAATAATAAAAAGTGATGTTTTCCCTAGTATAGAAATATACATGAATGAGACATTGAGAATGTAGAAGTAGACAAACATTCAAAATTTCTTTTTTACAATTATGCTAAGAATATTCACTGAAAAGCTTATTCTCTTCAACAAGATGTCTTTGTTAAAATTCTATCCACATTTAAAAGAGAGAAGAATGCCCCTCTTCCATGTATCATAGAATTAACTTGAAATCAATTAAAAACCTAGATATAGATGCTGAAAATATAAATGCTTTAGAAAAAAGTAGATTTTTATTTTTGCTATTTTAAACTGAGCATATTTATTGCACAAAAATTTTGGCAACACAAAGAATCCCAGATACGATTTCACCTAATATAAATGTATTTGTTTCAATATGATAGCATTATGATATTAGAAAATGGTAGAAATGTTTTGAAAAATATAAATGATAAAGATCTAGTATTTAGAACAAGCAATGAACTAAAACTATAACTACAAAAAGATAAGTTTCAAAATTAATAATGCTTAAATGACTTATATAGATATGTCCTCAAAGATGCACAATGAAGTACAAGTCCATCATGATGTATATTGTAATTAGTCCCTAAGAAATGCACATCAAAACCATGTAGCAATACCAGTTTGAAGTCAACCATGAATGTATCTAATGTCAATCCTAATACATAAAATAAACATATAACTTATGTTTCTTTCATAACATTTTCTATATAATAGTGGTCTTGCAATACATAATCAATTAAACATTTAGCAACTGAAATGATATAAATTAAGCTCCAGTAGCCAGACATGATCCCCAGTGGAGAGATGAGGACACCAATCTTCCTACAAAATTTTGATTCAAAATTTGTCCTGTCTGAAAGAAATGCAGGGGGAAAATGGAGCAGAGATTGAAGGAATGACTGACAAGTGACAGGCACAACTTGGAATACATACCATGAGTAGGCACCAATCACTGACACTATTACTGATGCTATGGTTTACTTGCAGAGAGGAGCCTAGCATGGCTGTCCTCTGAGGGGCTCTACTAATAGCTGACTGATACAGATGCAGATACCCACAACCAAGTATTGGACAGGGGTCAGCAAGCCCCTATGGAAGAAGAGAAGGATCAAAGGACCTCAAAGAGATGGCAACCTACAGGAAGATAACAGTGTCCAACAACTTGGAACCCTGGTAGCTCCTAGACTGAATCACCAACAAAAGAGCTCAGAGGCCCTGGCATATATGCAGCAGTAGGCTGCCTTATCAGGCTGAAGCTGGAAATGTGGGGGGATATTTGGGGGGGCTACCCTCTCAGAGGCAAATGGGAGGGCAAATGGAGGTAAACACTCTTCGATGGGGGGACCGGGAAGGGGCAACATTTGGGATGTAACTAACTAACTAACTAACTAAATAACTAACTAGATATCATTGATGGGACTGGCATCTTGCCAATTATATTGGAGATCTATAATAAGAAAATTTTGTAGTTTGACATTACACATATTGAGTAAATTTAGTCCTTTTCCATGTGGTCAAAAGAATAAGCTATGAACATGTACATACATGCATGTAATAACAATTAATGTGAAAAGAGACCTTGCAATTGAAAGATAGCAAGCAAGAATATATGGGAGGGTTTGGAGGGAGGAAATTGTAAGGAGAAATACTGTAATTACATATTAATCTTTTAATTTTTATTTTTTCTAATAAAGAATAAAAATTTGAAAGGCAAAAATGAGGAATTCATTTAAATAGACATTCAAATCACTCATTCTCACAAATAATATAATGATATACTATTATTTTCAACCTCTTCCCTACTATTTAATTTTATTGTTGTTGAATGTCTGGAATGTTACTGTTTTACTAAGCATCCACATGTTCTATGAAATCACAGTGTATCTATGGAAACCATGTGATTCTGAAATGCTAAATGTGCTGGAGTTAGTCATAAGCATGGAGTGTTAAAATCTGATGCAGATAGAGTGAGTTTGTTGGAATCAATACCAATATTGTTTTGAGAGGTCCTGTGAAGAAGTATTGAATTGATTTGATAAAGTTTTTGTAAGTTTTCAGTAGACTCTGCTTTACTAATCCTTTTCACTTTTCCCCATGTGAGTAGAAGATAATAGATGCAAATGCATAATTCCTTAAAGCTTTCTGGTAACTTTAGCTTTTCCATTCTTCTTGACTTATATAACAGAAAAATAAATTAATCCCCAGGAGGAAAACTTAAATGTTATTTTAGAAATTCTGCATGGCCTAGTGGAGAAAGCAGAGACTTAAAAACCTCATAGAACTTTCACACTATTCTTCTTGACTTTTTTCTCCTAAAAAAAAAAAATAAATCAAACTAACAAAGCATTTGATTATTACTGAAATTACTTTTGTGTTTGGATTAAAACTTTAGGAATATGAAAGTGAATAAAGAAGGAAATACTATCATCTATTATAACTTTACTTTGTTTCCTGTGGTTTGCTTGTTCAAAACAATTGAAATTAAAATAAATAAAAATGTTGCATCTTATTTTTCATTTATTCATATTTTTAAAACAACAAAATTAAACACTGTTCACACCTATGGAATTTGTGATTTAATTAGGTGTAGTATTATAACATAAAGGATTAGGCTCAGAGAAAGAATTAAATTCAGGACATAAGTTGTTAGAAGCTAAGATTTGTTATTAAGTTTTTCCAGTTTATAAAACAGTATTTATTTTATTAAGTACTCTATGGTTCAATTAGTGCTACCCATATGCACATATAGATGGTGGCATTGAATTGGGCATAAATAACTTATGCCATATTCCCAAATGTAAGTGAGCCTTTTTATATTACTCATTGGTATCTACAGAAATAGAACTTAAGGAATGAATGGACAGACATACAGGATTTATAAGAATGACATAAAGGCTGTGGTCCAGCTAGTTCAACATTAGCTGTCAATCAATGGAAACTCCAAGAATACATTAGTTGTTCAGTTCACTTGGCTGAATGTCTCAGCTGGCTTTCAGTATAAGCCAGAATCCAAAGGAAGTAGACTCTAACAAGAAATGAATGGACTTGCTAATAAGATTGAGGGCAAGCTGTCAAAGAGAGAGCAACTGTCTTTCTTCTATGCCCTTTACATAGAAAAACTGAAGACATGGCATAAATTAAAGCTGGAATTTCCCACATTGAGCCAGGCATGGTGGCTCACATCTTTAATCCCAGCACTTGGGAGGTAGAGGCAGGCGGACTTCTGAGTTCGAGGCCAGCCTGGTCTGCAGAGTGAGTTCCAGGACAGCTGGGGCTATACAGAGAAACCCTGTCTCGAAAAAACAAAAACAAAACAAACAAACAAACAAACAAAAACAAGATGTATTAAAGGTGTATCTTCCCCTCCCATATGAAAATCCAGATTAGAAATGTTCTTTCTACTTCAATTGACATAACTAAGAAAAAAAAAGTTCTCATAGGTATGCTCAGCCATTTGGATTTTACCTAATTCCAGATATAGTCAAGTTGAATAGTAATCACATACTCTCTCCTTTATCAGTGAATAACTGTCAACAGATCCTCTTCCAGATACAAAGACTTCATAGCCTCTCCTACATTCATGCTGAAATTGTGGCTACCTAGTTTTCTATAGTTTTTTTTTTTTTTTCAGACAACCAACCATAATGGTGATGACAACAACAGCAACAACAGCAACAATTACTATTACTGCTACTATACTACTGCTACTACTACTACTGCTACTATAGGACTGCTTCTATACGACTGCTACTACTACTACTACTACTCTAGTACCTAAAGTCAGTATGGAGATAGGTTATCCAGTGGAAAAAAGACAGCCTTTTCAACAAATGGTGCTGGCACAACTGGCAGCTATCATGTAGAAGACTGGGAATTGATCCATTCTTATCTCCTTGTACTAAGGTCAAGTCTAAGTGGTTGAAGGACCTCCACATAAAACCAGAGACACTGAAACTTATAGAGGAGAAAGTGGGGAAATGCCTCGATGATATGGGNATAACATGTACTCACTGATATGTGGATATTAGCCCAGAAACCTAGACTACCCAAGATACAATTTACTAAACACATGATACTCAAGAAGAAGTAAGATCAAAATGTGGACACGTCACCCCTTCCTAGAATTAAGAACAAAGCACACATTGAAAGAGTTAAAGAGAGCATTTGTGAAGCTGAATCCAAAGGATGGACCCAACGACTGCGGCTGCCAGGGATCCATCCCACAATCAGTCACCAAACTTAGACACTATAGCATATGCCAGCAAGATGGTGCTGAAAGGGCCCGGATATAGCTGTCTCGGGAGAAAATATACCAATGCCTGGCAAACATGGAGGTGGAAGCTCACGGTCAGCTATTAGATGGAACACAGGGTTCCCAAGGAAGAAGGAGCTAGAGAAAGTACACAAGGAGCTGAAGAGGTCTTCAATCCTATAGATGGAAGAATAACCATGAACTAACTAGTACCCCCTGGGCTCGTGTCTCTAGCTGCATATATAGACGAGGATGGCCTAGTTGGCCATCAGTGGGAAGAGAGGCCTCTTGGTTATGCAGACTTTATATGCCCCAATACAGGGGAACACTGGGGCCAAGGGGTGGGAGCGGATGGGTAGGGGAGCAGGGCTGGGAGAGGGGGAGGATATAGGGAACTTTCTGGATAACAATTGAAATGTAAATGAAGAAAATATCTAATAAAAGTTGAAAAAAAAAGAGTCACAAGAAAGTTGGAGGGAAATAGTAGGTAAAGTGGACAATATACAGGTACATTGTATGCATGCATGGATTTAAATAAAGCAAAAATGTTATGAAGAAAATACCTATTTTATAACTATTAAAGGAATCATATCCACCAATCCACTGTATGTAATTAGACAAGGGGATCAGCTTTACTTTGAATGGACACTACTTAAAATAAAACCTTTGCTACATAGATGTCTACAATTTACAGGATTGGAATCAAGTGTTGAGTAAGAACTAACCTTTATTTGTAAAGGAAATACAAAGGAAATTTAAAGCGTGTTTTACATATTTTAAGAAGATAAATTCGACTAGTTTACCAATTTATTTGTTCCCCAGCATCAGAATCTTTTCTGATATGTTATGGATGCAGCTGAATAACAATAACAAATTTCCCTATATATAAAAAATACTTTACAGTTTTCCCCTATGAATCAGGGAAATATTTATAGTTTTTAACTGTACATTAACAGAAAAATATCAGTCATTACAAATTAGAAATTTTCTGTGCCCAGTCCATTTTTAAAGAATTCAGGATCCCTTGGGTAGGAAATGGTGTCATGTATAGTAGGAGAGCCTGCCCATCTGAATTGATGTAATCAAGATAATCTCTGACAGGCCATTCCTAATTGAGACTCTATTCTCAAGTGTTTCCAGCCTGTTGACGAATTCAAGCATTGCTACATCTCTGGTTCCAGTTAATACCTGAGTTAAAGGCATGAGTAAAGATCCTTTCAGGAGGGTTCATTTAACTATAGAAAAGTACATTCGTTACTTTATAATAGGGAAGAACAATAACAAAACAACCATGAATTTATAAATGAGACAAGGAGATAATAGATTGGATTCTTTATAGCATCTTTTCTTGGCTTTTAGTATTTGTTGTTCATTAAAGTACAAGCAGGCATAGAAGAAAGTAACAGAGATATAATTCCTGCCATATCTTTTTCTCACTTGATCCATTCTTTTAAAAAATGCACATTTTTCCTGTGTTTAAGTAAAACTCTTCTATTTAAACGTGTTTGTGCAGGATCCACCTGTTTTCTTACTCTTTTATGTCATTTACCTCCTGTCTCACAGGTTTCTTTGGACCATTTTGGGTAGTGGTATTTAAACTCACCTACTTTTCTTTTACGTTACTACCACTAATCTCACAAATCACAGCTTTACTCTGGAAGTGAAAAATAATGTAGGCTACAATTCTTAAACGTGACTCATTTGTACATCCTTTCCTCACATAACCCATATTTACTCTGACATTACTTGTCCTTCTAAAATAAAATGTAAAGGAAAAAAATATTAAAATGTGTCTCTTGTTTCCTTTTTTATGTCTGGTAGAGGACAGACTTTTCTAGAAAGACAGGTGGTGGATATTCTTCAGGGTTTATTGGTGATTAAACGGATAGGGGATGATCATTGAACTAGTGTTATGAATGTGTTCAAACACAAAATTCCCAGCACTGGACAGATAAGAATGACAACACCAATTACTTAGCTACATCTATAGTCTTTGAGAAGTCCTCACCATATAAAACTATATACATTTTTCAGTTGAGAACAGAGTAATCATTCATGGGTTTAGTATTATTAGGAAAATGAGATATCAATGTCTTCCATAGAAGGATGGTCTCAATTTTCTTGAGTTATTCTTCAGGACTGAGGGATCTAAAACCTGATATTCAGAGACAATCAAAATAGTCTTCCTTGTAGCCAGGGAATTCAATGACATCACAAGAACACAACCCTCAGAATCTACTGACCAAGACTACATGGACTCAAAGAGATCAGGAAGCCTATAGAGGTGTGACCCAGGTCCTCTGTACATATGTTATGGTTGTGTAGCGCGGTGTTCTTGTGGAAACTCTGACAATGAGAAGGGGCTATCTCTGACAGTTTTGCTTTCCTTGGGACCTTTTTTTTGCCTATTGGTTTGCTTATTCTGGCTTTAATATGATGGTATGTGCCTGGTCTTATTGTAGCATGTTATATTATAGTTTTCTTGATGTCCCTAGAAGGGCTGCTCTTTTCTTAGGGTAGCTGAAAGGAGTTAAAGGAATGTGGGGGAAAGGGAAGGTGGATGAGAGAGAATCGGGGGAGAAGAAATTACAGTTGGGATGTTAGGATATAATATATGAGAGAAAAAAGGAAAAAAAAAGTGATACAAAACAAGTCTTCCTTAGGGACAAGCACACCAATTGTTTATAAGAATACCAAACCATAAATCCAGATATATGCAAATAATATACAGTCTGAGCAGGTTATATTTAGTAATGTATATGTTTATTCATATATATTCATGTAATAAAATGTAATACATACATATAATAACTAGTTACAAATAGAACACAAATTTAAAGTAGAGCAAAGCGTGTCATATGGGAATGTTTGGAGGGAGGAAAGGAAATGAGAAATGTAATTATATTATAATCTCAAAAATAAAAGAAAGAACTCTATCTGCTCTCCTAAGCAAGTATATTAGTTTGGCTAAGATACCTCTTCTGAGAGAACAGCCTGCGGATGAAGCACTTGCATTAACTCTATAAAGGTCTTATCAGCTTTTCCACATGTTAAAGAAGTACATAGTATGTACTTTCAGACTATAAAATAGATCTACAGATGCCTTTGCATTAACTTAAACTTTGGTAATGTGAGCAATTTCCAACCAGTAGGAGAGACACCTCCTTTCAAGGAACTTAGGTTATTAACAAATAGGAATAGGAGAAAATTATGACATGGATATACAGACAATGAGCCTTTATTATGTACCCTCCTCTAGCTAATAAAGACCATAAAAAGAACTGTTTAGTATTGGCAAAGGCATACATATTCACAAATGGCATACATTTAGAATAATCAATGCCTATGGCAACAGTGGTGGCCAGAATTGTGTACACTTGCCACTGTGCAGTTTAAATAGAAATTATTTAAGGAATAATGTATTTTTCAGTTAAATCAGTTGCCTATAGGGGAAATGGGAATTGAACTAAATAACATATAAAAGTAAGCACTGTTATAAATGTCTTGACCATTATTTACATCCCTGGATTTCTGTATGAATAAGGAATGTTCTGTTAAGGTTATATATCATGGCCTTCCTTAAATAGAAATGTCTGTTACATTGATTTATATTTTTGGTAACTGTGAATGAGGACAAATTCTTTCTCCACTAGGAAATAATAACTTTTAGACAATATTCAAAGAAAATGAAAAATGTATATTTTTCCTAGGTTTGATTCTTCACCTTCTTAACCTCTAAAGGTGTAAGCACATATATTTGCACACAAACAGAGAGAGAGAGAAAGAGAGAGAGAGAGAGAGAGAGAGAGAGAGAGAGAGAGAGACAGAGAGACAGAGAGACAGAGACAGAGACAGAGAGAAGGATCTAATTAGTCATAAAGAGATCAGAAAGAGTGAAATATTGGTAACAGAGGATAATGCAGGAATGAATGTGACCAAAATACATTAATATCCTACAAACTTGCAAAACAGTATGCACTCATATATTTGCAATCTGAGGCAACTGGTGAGAAAGTGACTGAATGAAGTGTTGTTAATAGGCAAGAGAATAGACACAAGGAAGGACCTGGTACTATTATATCAATATTCTGATTAAGGGATGAAAAGACAATTTTCTATCTGTTCTACCAAGTACCATTTATCAAGATATGTGAGTATTCTCTTATACAGTTAAGTTAATAGTTGCCTGAGAAGGTATTCATAAGCCTGATTACTCATTGATGATCTACATGCATATAATGATTGTTGTGAAACAGTGAAATTTTTGTTCAGTATTGTACCCTCTAGCAAGTTGCCCATGGGCCTGTAAATAGCTGCTTTCTTTACCACAGCTCCTACACGTGACCCTCATTATATCATTGGTACACACACACACACACACACACACACACACACACACACACACACACACACAAACACACCTTCATGGAGAGAGGGGGAAGAGAGAGGGAGGGGGAGAGGGTGAGGGAGAAGGAGAGGGGGAGAGAGAGGGAGAAGGAGGGAGAGAAAGGGGGAAAGGGAGAGGAGAAGGAGAGAGAGGGGAGGTTCTGTTTAGTAATTTAAAGGTGATCAGAAAGAGTGGAAGGTTGATGCTATCAAAATATACAAATATATTATATACATGTAAGACATTATCAAAATAAAGCCCATTATATATATTTATGTTAATCAAAGCTTTGAATGTTAAAATTTAAAGCTACTTCTTCAACTAATTATTAAACTGTTAGAAAAGAAACTTTATTAATGAAATTGATGACATCAGGAAGAGCTTGAGTTTTTCTTCCTTCATTCCCTCCCATCACCATAAACTGATGCAGAACTTAGATACTGTGCATAGAAAAGGTAGAAAGAACTTTGCTCACCATAGACTCCGTCAGTAACATGATTCTTCCTCTCTTAATTTAAATTCTTATTCCATTTGCATTAGTGTGTCTTCTTGTATGTGCGAGGGTGTCAGAGATTAAGAAATGGAGTTACAGACAGTTGTGAGATGTCATGTGTGTGTGCTAGGAATTGAACCTGGGCCCTCTGGAAGATCATCCCGTGCTCTTAACCACTGAGCCATCTAGCCCTGATTCTCTTTCTTCTTTCTTTCTTTCTTTCTTTCTTTCTTTCTTTCTTTCTTTCTTTCTTTCTTTCTTTCTTTCTTTCTTTCTCTCTCTCTTCCTTCCTTCCTTCCTTCCTTCCTTCCTTCCTTCCTTCCTTCCTTCTTTTCTTCCTTTCTTTCTTTCTTTCTTTCTTTCTTTCTTTCTTTCTTTCTTTCTTTCTTTCTTTTTCTACTTTTTTTCTTTTTGTTTTTTGAGACAGGGTTTCTCTTTTATAGCCCTGGCTGTCCTGGAACTCACTTTGTAGACCAGGCTGGCCTAGAACTCAGAAATTTGCCTGCCTCTGCCTCCTGAGTGCTGGGATTAAAGGAGTGCGCCACCATGCCCAGCTACCCTGATTCTTCTTCCTCTTGACATCTACGTTTTTGAGAATTATATTTCTATTATTTATGGAAAATAGTATGAATACATTTCAGATAATGCAGCAAGTCTAGATATTTTAGGATAATGAAAGAATACTAAATACTTTCTATATGGAATAGGTTTAGTAGCACTTGTAGAGATGACTAATGAATAGCAATTTTAACATATTATTATGAATTTCTTAGAAGTCTTGAAATAAGTCACCTATAAAAGCATAAATGAGAATACAATAGAAAAATACATTGCTACCCCAAACCTCAAAAAAAGCTGAAAATATGTTAGATTTGTTTCATATTGGGGTGTTAAAATTTTAGTAGTTGTGTGTTTAGAGTGATATAGAGAGATGGATAGATAGATGGATAGATAGATAGATAGATAGATAGATAGATAGATAGATAGATAGATAGTTTTTGGTATGTGAAATAATTTTTATGTATTTAATTAGGATTTCATGATGTTAAATATGGTACCAAAGTCCATCTACATTGTTAGAGTGCTTTTATATCTGTACTTCTGAATAAGATTGTAAAGTGTCTTTTCTTTCTAAAGCTTGATAGTCATGTTATGTAATACATGTGTACTTCAAGGGAAGTAAATGAGTGTAGTTGAAACACTGTCTATGAGGATTGTATGATATAAAAACCAATGAAGTATTCTATAGACTCCTAAATATTACTTCTCTTTATATATGAGGACAAATTTTACAGAAATAATGTGGACATAAATACTACATAAAATATTGACTATATATACATATATGACTTCATTTGTATCCATATATCTATATAATTTTCTGACTCCATATATTAAGAGTTTTAATGATAGAGCACATAGGGCATAAATGCTGTAATGGGTGTCACCACATCTAATATTTTCTACAGTGAATGCCATTCAAAGTTTAATAATAGAAGACTGGACTATCAAAAGGAAGAAATGTAGAAATAATCATCCTTTCACTTAGAAAGTTTAGTATAATGGATTTCATCCATTGGCATGCCTGCTTGGATTTACATTGGGGAACATTAAGTATTTAATCTGAGGGTAGGGTCTATCAAGACACATATTTTTGATCCAATTTGTGTCAAAGACTAAAGTAGCCATGCTCAAGATATTCTTTTTTTTTTCTGAAATTAGGATGGTTTTTACTATAAATATACTGAATTACGTGTCTCAGAGTTAAATTTGCTGAGTTCCACACATATATCATCCAAGTCTCAATACTGATTCTGGCCATGAAATTTTACCAGTCAATTAATTGTGACAAATCTCACATTAATTTAGAACTTTTGTTGCACAGGTGCAAAAACAAATTAACATCATTTACTTTTTTGTGTTTTAATGCAAACTAAAAAAAATTGAATTTTTAACTGAGTCATGTCCTGTGCTTCTGCTTCTGTAGTTTGGTGTCCTTTCTTTCTTTCTTTCTTTCTTTCTTTCTTTCTTTCTTTCTTTCTTTCTTTCTTTCTTTCTTTCTTTCTTTCTTTCTTGTCTTATATTTATTCTGTATGTGAAAGAGCATTTGTAGGTTGGGATGGAGATGTGAGATTATGTGCCAGAGAAGTTCCATAAAAGAATATGGAGCTGAGTTAAAGGTGGTTGTGAGCTTCCTTGTGGATGCTAAGAATCAAATTCATGTCTTCTCCCCGAACAGTTGTGAGTTTAAATCCCGAGCTGCCACTCTTGGCTCAACTCTTTCAGTTCTTCATGTACTCCCTACATTCTGGGGTTTGGTCTGTTTGTTTTTCTATTGCCTTGCTCTCCTGTTTCACCCTGAAGATACTTATTTTTCCCCCAAAATTTTTATTAGATATTTTCTTAATTTACATTTCAAATACTATCCCGAAAGTTCCTATATCCTTCCCCTTCCCTGCTCTCCTACCCACTCCCACTTCTTGGCCCTGGTGTTCCCCTGTATTGGGGCATATGAAGTTTGTAAGACCAAGAGGCCTCTCTTCCCAATGATGGCCGACTAGGCCATCTTCTGCTACATATGCATCTAGAGACACGAGCTCTGGGGGTTCTGGTTAGTTCATATTGTTCCCCTTATAGGGTTGCAGACCCCTTCAGCTCCTATGGTACTTTCTCTAGCTTCTCTGGAAGAGCAGACAGTACTCTTAATGGCTGAGCCATATCTCCACCCATTATTTTATATTTATCTGAAAAGAGATTCTTCTCTAATACAATATATATTTACGACAGTTCCTCCTCACTTTGCTCCTCCTGGTAGTGCCCATATCCTTTCCTTCACCCCTTACCCCATTTACTCCCCCTCCATTTCACTTCCTAAATGATCAAGCTTTTCCACTGTTAGCAGTTCCATAGACACTGAGCTAATAACCATAACATATAGGCAGAGGACCTGGGACAGATCCATGCAGGCCCTGTGCTTGCTGCTTCAGTCTTTCTGAGATGATGTGAGCCCTGCTTAGTTGAGTTGGTGAGCCACGTTCCCCTGGTGTCCTCCATCTGCTTTTACTCCTACAATCCTTCCTGTCCCTCTTCCACAGGGTTCCTGGAGCCATCTAATTTAGACACTGTTTCTGCATAATGTCTGGCTATGGCTCTCAGCATATGCTCCCATCTGCTGCCAGAGCCTCTCGATGGCATCTGCACAAGGAGATGTATGAGCATTGCAGAATATCATTAGTAATCATTTCATTGTGTCTTTTCCAGTCATGTTTGGTTCTACACTAGGTCTCTGGACTATAAGATTTCAGGTTCCTGGTCATCTAGGTAGTGTAGAGCATGGGCTCCTGCCAGGAGCCATTTAGGAGAGGATAAAAGCTAGCATGTAATCTTCCAGAGATGTTTCACTGTGGAACAACAACAAAAGAGCCTTTGTGAGGCAAGGCCCAAAAGACAAAAAACTCAGGAAATGATTTCTGCAGCTGATATGTGTTGTAGTTGCCAATTAATTTCTATTCAAATTGACCATGACAGCTCCCCTCTGATATGCTTGAGTTACTACTTACTAAAATCTCTATTCCATCATTGTTGCCCTATACCCAGTATATATGGGGGTGGTGTGGGGGAAGGGAGCTGGGGCTCCTCTTCTCATGTTCTTATGTGTTGGCTCTCTCTGTCTTTTACTTCTCAGGCATGACAGCTACTCCTTTCCTGGCATGGTGGCTAACTCCTTTCCTCTCCTCCCTCCATTTCTAGACCAGGAATCTTTTAATTGGTTACTTTATTTATTTACACTTCAAATGTTATTCCCCTTCCAGACTTTCTGTCTGCAAATATCCTATCCCATAGCCCCTCCAACATGCTTTCATGAGGGTGTTCACCCACCCACCCACTCCTGCTGCACTACCCTAGCATTATTCTACACTATGGCATCTAGCCCAAGGAACGCCCATTCCATTGATGCCAGATAAAGCATCCTCTACTACATATGCAGCTGGAGTCATGGGTCTCTCCATGTGTACACTTTGGTTGGTGGAATAATCCCTGGGAGGTCTGGAGTGTCTGGTTGGTTGATATTGTTGTTCTTCCTATGGGTTTGCAAACTTCTTCAGTTCCTTCAGTCCTTCCCCTAACTCCTCCATATGGGTCCCAGTGCTCAGTACAATGGTTGGCTGCAAGCATCGTCATCTGTATTAGTCAGGCTCTGGCAGAACCTCTCAGGGGACAGCTATATCAGTCTCCTCTCAGTAAGCAATTCTTGGTATCAGCAATCATATCTGGGTTTGGTGGCTGCAGATGGGATGGTTTCCTAGATGGGGCAGTCTCTGGATGGCCTATCCTTCAGTCTATGCTCCACTATTTGTCTATACATTTCCTTTAGACAGGAGCAATTCTGGGTTAATATTTTTTGAGATAGGTGGATGGCCCCATTCCTCAACTGGGGGTCATGCCTAATCACTGGATATGGTCTCTACAAGTTCTCTATCCCTTTTGTTGGGTATTTAGGCTGATGTCATTCCTGTTGGGTCCTGGGAACTTCTTGCTTCCCTGGCAGCTGACATTTTCTAGTGGCTGTACCTGGTTCCCCATTCCCTGCTGTTGTATACCTCCATTAAATTTCCTGACCCTCTATATTTCTCCCCCATCTCTTCCCACACCTGATCATACCCCTTTTTCTTCCTCCTCCTTTCTCCTTCTCAGTTCCCTTTGTCCCTGTACCTCCTGTGATTATTTTGTCCCCCCCTTCTAAGTAGGGCTGAAGCATACACACTTTCTTTACCAATCAGAACCAACTCAGGGCCTTATGTTTGGACCCGTGGATTCTTGTGCAATTTTGGGGACCCAAGTAATATAAATAGCATTAGACTTAATCCACAACAGATATTCCTTTCCTGTCCTTATAAAATTAATATTGTATAATCCATGGTTATTAGCCTATCCTATTGAGGAGATTTTTGCAGATCAAAGGTGAACTGTCTAGTAGAGATGCTATAGAAAAAAATACATGGTTTCTTATATCTTAATAATGATCCTGTAAGAATTCCTAAAATTACAGCAGTAATTATTAAGCCCTTTATAACAGGACTGCTATTAAATCCCACTCTGATATGAAAACTGCAATTAGAGCCCTTCAAATCTTCACGTGTCATGAATTAATTGATTCTGAGATAGAAAACAGGGATTTACAACTTAGAACACATTCCAAGAGGCTGTAAAACAATTAAACAAAGTTCCTAAAATGGAACTAAAGATTTATTATAGGTACAAGGTCTGAAGATAGAATATTACCTGGATTTATCTATATAGAACTTCAATATGAACTTAGTCACAAAAATATGGTTTTTAACTATAGAGATAGTGACAGATAATTAATGTATAGTTACATAACTAATTTTAATGAGAGCACATATGAACATCTCTGTTGTAAAATTCTTATTTATGTTATGGCTTGAATTTGTGTTTGAACTTTTATTAAAAAAAGAAAGAAGGAAGGAAGGAAGGAAGGAAGGAAGGAAGGAAGGAAGAAAGAAAGAAAGAAAGAAAGAAAGAAAGAAAGAAAGGAAGAAAGAAAGAAAGAAAGAAAGAAGGAAAGAAAGAAAGAAAGAAAGAAAGAAAGAAAGAAAGAAAGAAAGAAAAATGATGTTTGGCAAAACCATGTGATCTCTTCTTCTAGAAAAGGTACAAAAAGCTAGGAATGATTACTTTACATTATATTATATTACATTTCAGGGCATTAGCTTCCATTATATTACATTACCTCAGATCAAGAGAGAGCAAGATTAGTAGGATGATGGAGAAGGTCAGCAGATTACAATAACATAAAAATTAAGAGAACAATTTAGAAATGTAGAGAGCATATAGTCTGATAGGTCTTTGTCATTTTACTTTGCCTTAGAAATAAAAATTAAAATCCTTTTAAAAAGTGTCTCCATTTTTGCACTCCTCATGAGCAACTTTCATTAGCTGACATGGAGGCAAATAAACTCTAAGTCTACAAGCACATAGAGGACCTGTGGAGGAAAGAACAAAGTGCCCCTTTACTTAACCCCCCACTGTTAAGCGACAAGTGTTAATTCCACCAGAGGCCTGCAGCTTCAGGCTTCAGAGTAACTTAAAGTCAAGCAAGGTAACTTTATTATTATAAACAAACAAACAAAACAAACAAACAAGCAAAACCACCCTCATTTCTATCAAGAGGAAGCCATGTACCTGCTGACACCTTTTCCCTTCCAAAGAGAGCTCCAGAGCTGGCTTCAGGCAGGTTCCCTTTCATGGCACAGGCCTCAAGTCAAATCACACATTGTTTGCTCACTCCTACATGTTTTGTGCGACCTATGCTCCAGCACATCTTGCATTCATGACAGATGGTAGGTCAAAGGTTTTTTTTTTTGGTTGGTGTCCAGGTTCCTCTTTTTATAGCCTGAAGAGCACCCTACCAGACCACAGTCTAGAATGTAGGAGTAAAGGCTTGATGCAGGCACCAGCTCAACCTCTACATTCACTGAGCTCTTGCCAATGAGGTTCACTGTCGGTTTTTGGAGAATGACCTTCTATCTGTCCTTGCATCAGCCTGGCTTCTTTGGAGATCTCCACAGGACCCCCTCAGCTAACAACTCAAATGTTTGCAACCAAGTCTCAGGACTGGAAGCCTTGTCTGGCTGCAAAATATGGTTAATTCAGACTCTGTAACATTTATTATTTCAAGTACCCACTAGAATTATCCTCATAGATTCCATAGATTATAGGAAGTATCACTGTATTATGTTTCTATACTGGCCCCAAGTGCATTTCAATTCCAGCTATTTCTCCTTGCACTCTCTCCTTCTATCTCTTCCTCTCCCACCTGATCTCTCTCACTACAGTCCTTATCCACCCAAAAAATCAGTCTATTTCACTTTCCCAGGAAGATTCATCTGTCCCCCTAAAGCCGCCCACTTACCTAACCTCTCTTAGGCTGGGGATTGTACCTTGATTATCATTTCCTTAACAGTTGATATTCACTTATAAGTGTGTATATAACATAATTGTCTTTCTGTGTCTGTGTTAACTCACTTGGAATGATATTTTGTCTATTTGCATCGATTGGACTTCAAATTTTACATTGTTATTTTTTTAAACAGCAGAATAATATGCCACTGGGTAAATGCACTACATTTTCTTTATCCACCCATTGGTTAAGAAACTTACAGACAGTTTCTGGCTGCTATGAATAAAGCTCCAATGAGTAGAGCAAGTGTCTGTGGTAACATAGAGTGTCCTTTTGGTATATACCTAAAAAGTGGTATTAGCTAACACTCCTCCATTGCTGGTGGGATTACAAATTTGTACAGCCATTAAGAAAACCAATATGACGCTTCCTCAGAAAACTGGGAATCAAACTCCCTCAAGACCAGCGTTCTTTCTTTCTTTCTTTCTTTCTTTCTTTCTTTCTTTCTTTCTTTCTTTCTTTCTTTCTTTCTTTTTTAAATTGAACTTCTGTCCTCTCATATGACTCTAGCTTGTGTGAAGTTGGCATAATACTAGCACAACTCAAAATTCACATCCACAATGAGAAGTGGTTTTACATGGAACAAATAATAATTCCTTTCTATTTCTAGATAAAACTGGACTATGGGCTATTGTGAATACAAGTGTTAATTTTTGAGAAGGCTACCTACATTGCCTACATAACAGTTTTGGTGTTTGTTTGTTTGTTTCAGGTATCACATTTATTTCTCACTTGTAGTAGTAATTAGGTCCTAGTTGTCTACAAATCTCATAGAGGGTCTTTATCAGGCCATTCCAAGAGGTCCATAGTGCTATGCAATGTCAATTTGTTAATGGTAATGAGGACAAAGACATGAAGAGAATGGAGAGTGACACAGTTCGCTGGAAAATAGAAGATATCATGTGAGCTTATGATTTGCTTGTAAAATTTAATTGGTAATAAAATCATTTTAATTTAGAGAGAAAGAGCAGCAGCCAACAAAGAAAACAGTCCTGCTCATGTGAAAATATAAGTTCATAAGCAACTGCAGGTAGTATTCACCATGTCACAGAGACAGACAACTCAAAAATTCAAATGGTGTTCAGGAAATGTTCTTGGACATCTTTGGGTCCTTTGGATCAGGAGCACAATTGTTTCAACTGTCTTCTACTTATTTCTTTCAAGAGATAAATTTCTCTTAGTCTAGCTTTTCTGAACTGCCAAATATACAGAGCTGGACAAAAACATTTACTTGAAGGCTCAATGGTATCCTAAGCAGGCCACAGAGAAGAGACTATAGCATACAATTCAAGGATGCTATGTGATTATTCTTGAGAATAGAGTGGACAATTATTGGCTGTAGGAATGGGGATTTGTAGTATTAGGAAGATCAAAATGCGGACATGTCACCCCTTCCTAGAATTAAGAACAAAGCACACATTGAAGGAGTTACAGAGATCATGTGTGAAGCTGAATCCAAAGGATGGACCCAATGACTGCGGCTGCCAGGGATCCATCCCACAATCAGCCACCAAATATAGACACTATAGCATATGCCAGCAAGATAGTGCTGAAAGGGCCCTGATATAGCTGTCTCGTGGGAGAGTATACCAGTGCCTGGCAAACATGGAGGTGGATGCTCACAGTCAGCTATTAGATCAAACACAGGCAAGGAAGGAGCTAGAGAAAGGACCCAAAGAGCTGAAGGGGTCTTCAATCCTATAGGTGGAAGAATAACATGAACTAACTAGTACCCCCCTGAGCTCATGTCTCTAGCTGCATATATAGAAGAGGATGGCCTAGTTGGCCATCATTGGGAAGAGAGGCCCCTTGGTCATGCAGACTTTATATGCCCCAGTACAGGGGAACGCCAAGGCCAAGATGTGGGAGTGGGTGGGTAGGGGAGCAGGGCCAGGAGGGGGAGGGTATAGAGAACTTTCTGGATAACACTTAAAATGTAAATGAAGAAAATATCTAATAAAAGTTGGGGGAAAAAAAGGAAGGTAAAATGCCCCCTGCGCAGTTAAAGTGTTGTTGGCTTTGAATTTTTCTGTGGGCTGTGAAAACTATAACTTTGATTGCTCAGAATTAAGAAAGAAATGCTATCTGGTCCTTTTGATAGAGAGGATTTATTAGCCTAATTTAGGGAATTTAATTTAGGGAAGGATTGGGGAAAGAAAAACTCAGTATTAGACCAGGCCATTGGGACCATTCCAAATTTCAGTATATGATAGAGCAGAAAATTTACAGACATAGAAGATCCTTATACAGAAGGTATAAGGACTGTAAGTGGATACTTGAAAGGGGAACATTTGAATAAATCTGAGAGGAGTTTTGTTGATGCAAGTATTGATTTAACAATTGGCTAAATTCTTTCACACCGGGTTGCTTGTAAAAGTGGACAAGACTGAATTCTTTTCCTTGCCCCAAATGTAGGATCTTTGATTGGGTGGGATCAGAAGTATAGCACCCTTTCCCCAAAACAGAAAAAAGTAGATGAGTCTAGTACCTGATCTAGTAGTAATAGGGATTAAATTGTAATATACACTTTTGGGGGCACCTCCTTGTGTAACTTGCTCTCCTTGGCACACTGATTATATCCTATATAGCTGCTCTGATTATATCCACTTGCCTATCATTATAAATGTTACAGTCCCATTTCTTTTCTTCTCCTGACAATCTCTCTGGGTTTCCTGAGGAAACAATTATTTAAATTTAAAAACTGATTTGGTTATATCAACCCTCTTTATATGCTAATAAGACAAAAAGAAAATAGGGTTTCATTTCTTTCCAAAGGAACATATATTCATTTAAATGATGCTTTGCTAAATACTTCATCTAGTTTTGCTAATCAGATGAGGAATGAGTGTTCCTTACTGGTTAAATTTTGTCCAGCCAGTGTTTTGAAGCTATTGATATAGATTTGGATTTGTTATGGTTCATATGACATTAGACAAGATACTTATAGTTTTTGTGGTTTTGTTTCAATATTTGGAATTGAAAGAAACAATACTTAACATTTATGTGGCACTCCAATCTATGTATCTCACATATGAAAATAAGTATTATTAGTATGTCAAATAACAAGATCCTGTATTTAAAATATTATAACTGACATTCCTTAAGGACTTATGTGCTAAAACTTATTCCAAGTATTTTAATGTACTTCATTGTAGTATTTTAACTCTTAAATATATTATCTGGATGATGAAGCAATTAACTTCTCCAAGATTTTGATTCACTATTAGTGGGAAAGAGATAATCATATTCATTTTCTAAAGTTAAGATAGTTTTGAAACCTCACAATTCTAATGAGATGATAAAATATGATTTGTGTAACATATAGCTTGAAAACATAATACATCCTCAAAAAGTAGTACCTATGACTTAAATCCCATGGATTATTCTCAAAGTAATGTATTACCCAGCGAGCCTGGGAAGTTCAACATCTCGATACCAGCACATTTGGTGTTTGAAGGTTTATGTTTTCATGGTAAGTATGATCTGCATGTCAGATGAAAAAGGGATAAGAAACTATTCTGCCTCTTTTCCCTTGAGGAAATAACTTCCTAAAAGCACTGCCTCCTAATAGCTTTACTTTGGGGTTAGGATTGAAAAATATGAATATTGAAGTACTGTAAACTTTTCTACCATAACATATGGTGGATACTCACATGAAAGTTATTTCATTTCCACCTTGTATACAATACTGTATTTTCTCAATACCTATTCCTACTCAGAAAACTGTAATAGAATGACCTTAAATCACAACATCCATATGAGACAATACTTGATATAGGTTTTTACATTTTTAATAATCGATGCAATCATATATTAATAGTAAATTCACAAAAATGAAGTGAAAAGAAGTATCAGGATATTTTGAGAATGCACAGTGACACTGAAAGGATTCTAAGGAAAACATTTCATGAAACACTGCGGTGTATAACTCAGGGTGTACAATCTATTTAATATTAACAATTCTTGTGTGCTTATTATGTGGCAGATGTGATAAAATGTTTGTCATATTATGTATCTTTTCCATTTCTCTTAGCCATTCTATTGATATAGTGTTATTACAATTTATTTCAAAGATGACAAAATATAAAAAGCTGTAATATGTAACTTTACCAATGTCTTTTTTATTGGTTATTTTATTTATTTACGTTTCAGTTTCCCCTCTGAAAAGCTCCTATTCCTTCCTCCCTATGACTGGTTCTATGAGGGTGCTCCCCCACCCATCTACCCACTTCTGCCTCACCACCTTAGAATTCCCATACACTGGGACATCCAGCCTTCATAGGACCAAGGGCCTGCACTCCCATTGATGCCCAACAAGGCCATTCTATGCAGCTGGGGCCATGGATTCCTCCATGTGTACTCTTTGGATAGTAGTTTAGTCCCTTGGAGCTCTGGAGGGTCTGGTTGACCTCTACAGGTTCTATCTCCCTTTTGTTGGGTATTTAGGCTAATGTCATTCCTGCTGGGTCCTGGGAACTTCTTGCTTCCACAGCATCTGACACTTTCTAGTGACTGCCCCTGGTTCCCCTTCCCCCACTGCTACACACCGAAGTTCAATTTCCTGAACTGAGAGAAGTAACCCAGTCACAAAAGAACACACATGGTATGTACTCACTGATCAGTGGATATTAGGCAAAAAGCTCAGAATGCCAATGATACAACTCACAGGCCATGTGAAACTCAAGAGGGAAGACCAAATTGTGGATGCCTCAGTCCCACTTAGAAGGGGGAACAAAGATAGGTAGAGGGAGGAAGGGACCTGAGAAGGGGAGATAGGAGGGAGGGGAAAATGTAGGCAGGGCCTATGTCTTAAACTTATAAAACCAAGTGTTCCTATCAGATTCAAATTTTTGTGTTTATAGTTTACATACCTTTACTCAAGTTTGATTTGGTTCCCATCTGGTCTTCTAATACATAATGTAAGTAAACAATGTAATCATAAATAAAATAAAAATATCACTTTTCCCCATAACATTAAAATAAATTTGTGTCTTGAGCTTTGAGAACACTGACAAGACTCATTTTAAAATTTTGAATTATGAATAACAATAGTGGAACACGTTTATTGTTTTATGTTATCGAGATTCAATTAAATGTATTTTTAAAACTATTTATGTGGAATGTCAGATATATGGAATAACATTTGAAAACACTGTTATATGTTTAAATTTTTGTTAAAAACTCTGCAATATGTATCTCCATTACATCTAATATCCATTAATGTTTTAAAGGAAGTTTGAGTTTAAAAGATTCTATTTAACTGTGAATGATTTGAGATACATTTGTATGTGATACTCTTTGATTTCACAAGGAACCAGCATTGTAGATGATGTGCTTTTGGAAAGAATGACATGTGTTGATAAAAATGGTTTGTGATCTTTTGTTGAGACATGACATCCATGCCAGAAATTATTATAGTATATGATTAATACATAAATACTATCCCAACCATAATGTATTTTATTATAACCTATGTTTCTCAGAGACCATCTTTACTACCACCATTTTCTCACAGTGTGAGAAGGAATAATTATAGCCATATTCTATTGTTCTCATAACATGCTATATATAATTTAAGTATTTTTAAATTTATTGAAAAGTGCCTTCGTCCCTCATAACAATTCATATATATATTCTTCATAAATTTCAAAGAATTTATATACTATTGTTGGAAGATGACTGTACATCTGGATTATATCTCTAATCATCTTTATAGTTATTCTGGTCAACTATGGAACAATGAATGCTAAAATTTCTGAGTAATTTCTTTTTCTCTTTAGGTTATATCTGCTTTTACTTTATTGAGTTTGTGTTCAGTTGCAGTGAAAAATATATTTATATATATTTTTGTTTTTCCCCATGAATTAGCAATTTTATTCCTAATCTCTATCAACCAGTATTTTTTGTTGTTGTTGTTAAATGTAGCCACTTTACTATTCTAGGATTATTATTTACATGTTATATTGTTTTATTTTTTTATTTTTAGCAAATTGCACTTTAATCCAAATTTTGTCTTAATGCATTGTTTTAAACATTAATTGTACAAAATACAAGTACCATTATGAAAATTTACTATCTCATATTAAATTCTCCATTATCGTCTCTTTCACCCCTTTCTCTTCATATTGCTTATTTTTCTTCTCCTAAATAGTATTACTTCTATTTTCATATCCTATACCCTAGATTCCAAATATGAAAGAAATTGAAATATTAATCATTTATATTTTCTTCTGATGTTTTAATAGTATTTACCACACTGAAAGACATTTATATTTATTTATACTCGTCTATTTAATATTAATATCAAATTTCTATAACTACTATACAAAACGTTGTTCCTACATTAACCCACTAAATACCTACTGTTCTTGTGGTCTTGTTTTACCCACTATAGAGATATTTTGTATTTGTTTAACATATTTGTAATTAATAAAGCGGCCTACTTAGAACAAAATAATTATTCTAAAAGGTGTGTTTATATTATCTTTAAAAAAATATTTGCTTCTATTTTATGTGTACATTAGGCAGGAATGCATGTCTTACACACTGTGCATGCAATGCCTGCAGAACCCAGAAGAAGGTGATGGATTCCCTGAAAGTAGAATTACCAGCAATTGTGAGCCATCATGTGCATGCTGACAATTAAACCTGTGTTCTAGGCAAAAACAGCTAGTGATATTAACCATCGAGATAGCTCGTGTGTCAATGAAATTAACACTCTGATGACATTTACTTTTTCCATTTTTTTTTTTTTTTTTGAGACAGCGTTTTTCTATATTGCCTGGCCTTCCTGGAACTCACTCTGTACACCAGGCTGGCCTGTTTCTGCCTCCCAAGTGCTGGGATTAAAGGCATGTGCCACCATGCTCGGCTTTTCCATTTCTTTTGATTTGATTTTTAAAACATTTTATCCTTTCATCTAGAAACGTTCTGCTTATACAATTTATACAAAAAAGTTTGCTATACAACAAGTTTGCTAGTAATAACTTTTCATAGTTTTTATTTCTTTTGGAACATCTTACATACTTATAACTTTATGAAATATAGTTTGATGGTTTTATTTTTATTTTATTTCTGTTCGAACATTTTGAACATATTATTTACTTCCTTATGATGGCTATGTTTCCAAAGAGAAGTTGTAAGCATAGTTAATAGATTTCAAATGTGATAATATAAGCAGAAAAAAAAGACTACATTTATACATTTATACATTGGAATACTGCTCAGCTATTAAAAACAATGACTTCATGAAATTCTTAGGCAAAAGGATGGAACTTGAAAATATCATCCTGAGTGAGGTAACTCAGTTGGAAAGAAATACACAAGGTATGCACTCACTGATAAGTGGATATTAGGCCAAAAGTTTGATTAAATGAACAATTTTCTACACAGATAAATATTCCTTTTTTATATAAAATATTTTTTTCAGAAAAAACCCTAAATGAATTCTCTGTCTTAAAAATACAGTATTATACATGATCTGAATTTGTTAGAGTCCTTATAGAATATAAGTACATGGGTATGCAGTATATCATTCTGAGTAAGGTAACCCAGTCACAAAAGAACACACATGATATGCACTCATAACTCAAGAAGAAGGAAGGCCAAAGTGTGGATATTTCAATCCTCCTTAGGAGGGGGAACAAAATATCGATGCAAGGAGTTACAGTGACAAAGTGTGGAGCAGAGACTGAAGACATGACCATCCATAGACTGTAGCACCTGGGGATCCATCCCATATACAACCACCAAATATTTTTATATGTGATAAAATTGTATCTTCTTGCTCCTTTGAAAACTTTGTCTTTCTGTTTAGAGTAATTTGTATTTTAGGTCAGGGCCCACATACCTTATATATTATTCCATCTGTTACTTCTTTGACATTTTTGATGATAATTTTATTAGCCCTCATAATTGAGAATTTTTTCATATCCTTTTCTGTTGTTATTTCCCTTATCTATTTTGTTTGTGTTCATGATGGTATCCCTTATGTGCTCATGTTAGCTTAATTTTTCTTCACTCTTTTTTCTTCTTTATGTGCAAAAAAATTTTTCACATGGTCTATTTCCTGATTTTTGATTTCTCTGTCTTTGATAGTGATTTTTTTCCATTGTACATTTTACAATTTATAGCATTTATATTGTTACTTGGCTCCTTTTAACTATCTCATATATAAATTATAGTTTTGTTGAGAATGATGACTCATCTTTGGTTCTATGCATGTTACTTTTAGTTCATTGAAAATAGTTATTTAGCCAGGTAAGTCCTATGCCTCTTTCTCAAAGACAGTTATTGATTGATTTTGTTATATACATTCTTTCTCATTCTTCATGTATGAAATGTTTGCTATTTGTAGCTGATTCCTTGATGAATTTTCTAAATTAAGAGTTTTGTGGTCATTGAAATTCCTAGTAATGTAGCTTAGTATGACCAGGTCCTTAAAGCAAATGTGTTAAAACTTGTGAAACTTACTATGTGTGGGTCATTTGAAAGCTTGCCATTTTAAGCTTTGAGACAGTTAGGTATTTCCTACAAAGTTTTATCTTCTGCGTTAGGAAATAAAAAAGAAAAAAAAAAGCAAACAATTTCTGAAATCATTTTGACCAAGGGCCTCAGGGAAATATATTTCATATAAGTTTATCCTCCATTAAAAAAAAAAAAAAGGTACATTGTGAGTTGCATCATTGAAGGAAAAAAAAAAGGCCAAATAGTGATCATTTTCAGGAGATGAAGGTTGAAAGGATATCAAGCTCAATACTTGTTCTTCCACAAACTTGCTAGGCTGCTGCTTTTCAGCATGATTATATGGTATTGTTTTCTAGTGTATTGCCAATCTAGGGAAAAGTAGATTATGATAGAGTATGTTCAAATATCATACATCTTTGTGTTATTGCTGAGATTTTGCTGATTTTTCCTTGAAGAATGAGCACCAGATTCTAATGACTAGAATAGCCTCAAATCAGTGGTGATCAAAATGTGGGTTGCAACTCCAAAGACCATCAGCAAACACAGATATTTACCTTACAATTCATGACAGTTTCAAAATTACAGTTATGAAGTAGCAACGAAGTCAGTTTTTTTCAACTTTTCTTAGATATTTTCTTCATTTACATTTCAAGTGTTACCCAGAAAGTTCCCTATACCCTCCCCACTCCTGGCCCTGCTCCCCTACCTATCCGCTCCCACCCCTTGGCCCCAGCGTTCCCCTGTATTGGGGCATATAAAGTTTGCATGACCAAGGGGCCTCTCTTCCCACTGATGGCCAAATAGGCCATCCTCTTCTATATATGCAGCTAGAGTCATGAGCTCAGGGGGTACTAGTTAATTCATGGTTATTCTACCAACTAGAGGATTGAAGACCCCTTCAGCTCCTTGGGTACTTTCTCTAGCTCCTTCTTCCTTGGGAACCCTGTGTTCCATCTAATAGCTGACTGTGAGCTTCCACCTCCATTTTTGCCAGGCATTGGTATATTTTCCCCCGAGACAGCTATATCTGGGCCCTTTCAGCACCATCTTGCTGGCATATGCTATAGTGTCTAAGTTTGGTGACTGATTGAGGGGATGGATCCCTGGCAGCCGCAGTCCTTGGGTCCATCCTTTGGATTCAGCTTCAAACATGATCTCTTTAACTCTTTCAATGTGTGCTTTGTTCTTAATTCTAGGAAGGGGCGAAGAGACCACATTTTGATCTTCCTTCTTCTTGAGTATCATGTGTTTAGTAAATTGTATCTTGGGTAGTCTAGGTTTCTGGACTAATATCCACATATCAGTGAGTACATGTTATGTGAGTTCTTTTGTGAATGGGTTACTTTACTCAGGATGATGACCTCCAGATCCGCCCATTTGCCTAGGAATTTCATATATTTATTGTTTGTAATAGCTGAGTAGTACTCCATTGTGTAAATATACCAAATTTTTTGTATCCATTCCTCTGTTGAGGGACATCTGGGTTCTTTCCAGTTTCTGGCTATTATGAATAACGCTGCTATGAACATAGTGGAACATGGTTCCTTATTACCAGATGGAATATCTTCTAGATATATGCCCAGTAGGGGTATTACAGGATCTTCCGGTAGTACTATGTCCAATTTTCTGAGGAACCGCAAGACTGATTTCCAGAGTGGTTGAACCAGCTTTCATTCCCACCAACAATGGAGGAGTGTTCCCCTTTCTCCACATCCATGCCAGCATCTGTTGTCACCTGAATTTTTGATCTTAGCCATTCTTACTGGTGTGAGGTGGAATCTCAGGGTTGTTTTGATCTGCATTTCCCTGATGATTAAGGATGTTGAACATTTTTTCAAGTGCTTCTCAGCCATTCGGTATTCCTCAGTTG
>LR749493.1:5009522-5028338 GCA_902729485.2 Mus minutoides
AGTTTTTGGGGTCACTTATATATACTATCATGTCATCTGCAAATAGCGATAATTTGAGTTCTTCCTTTCCAATTTGTATCCCCTTGACCTCCTTTTGTTGTCGAATCGCTCTTGCTAGGACTTCAAGTACTATATTGAATAGGTAGGGAGAAAGTGGGCAGCCTTGTCTGGTCCCTGATTTTAGTGGGATTGCTTCCAGTTTCTCTCCATTTAGTTTGATGTTGGCCAATGGTTTTCTGTAGATTGATTTTTTTCATGTTTAGGTAAGGGCCTTGAATTCCTGATCTTTCCAAGACCTTTATCATGAATGGGTGTTGGATTTTGTCAAATGCTTTCTCAGCATCTAAGGAGATGATCATGTGGTTTTTATCTTTGAGTTTGTTTATATAGTGTATTACGTTGATGGATTTCCGTATATTAAATCATCCCTGAATTCCTGGGATGAAGCCTACTTGGTCATGATGGATGATCGTTATGATGTGTTCTTGGATTCAGTTGACGAGAATTTTGTTGAGTATTTTTGCGTCGATATTCATAAGGGAGATTGGTCTGAAGTTCTCTATCTTTGTTGTGTCTTTGTGTGGTTTTGGTATCAGAGTAATTGTGACTTCATAGAATGAATTGGGTAGTGTGCCTTCAGATTCTATTTTGTTGAATACTTTGAGAAGAACTGGAACTACGTCTTCTTTGAAGGTCTGATAGAACTCTGTACTAAACCCATCTGGTCCTGGGCTTTCTTTTGGTTGGGAGACTATTAATGACTGCTTCTATTTCTTTAGGAGATATAGGGCTGTTTAGGTCATTAATCTGATCCTGGTTTAACTTTGGAACTTGGTATCTGTCTAGAAAGTTATCCATTTCATCCAGATTTTCCGGTTTTTTTTTAATATAACCTTTTGTAGAAGGATCTGATGGTGTTTTGGATTTCCTCAGGATCTGTTGTTAGGTCTCCCTTTTCATTTCTGATTTTGTTGATTTGGATGCTATCCCTGTGCCCTCTAGTGAGTCTGGCCAAGGGTTTGTCTATCTTGTTGACTTTTTCAAAGAACCAGCTCCTGGTTTGATTGATTCTTTGGATAGTTCTTTTTGTTTCCACATGGTTGATTTCACCCCTGAGTTTGATTATTTCCTGCCATCNTTATGTTGTTATTGAAGAGCAGCCTTAGTCCATCGTGATCTGATAGGATGCATGGGACAATTTCAATATTTTTGAATCTGTTGAGGGCTGTTTTGTGGCCAATTATGTGATCAATTTTGGAGAAGGTGCCATGAGGTGCTGAGAAAAAGGTATATCCTTTTGTTTTAGGATGAAATATTCTGTAGATATCTGTTAAGTCTATTGGTTTCATAGCTTCCGTTAGTTTGAATGAGTCTCTGTATAGTTTCTGTTTCCAGGGTCTGTCCATTGATGAGAGTGGGGTGTTGAAGTCTCCCACTATTATTGTGTGAGGTGTAATGTGTGTTTTAAGCTTTACTAAAGTTTCTTTAATGAAAGTGGCTGCCCTTGCATTTGGAGTTTTATGGTTGTGAGAGTCACCAAAAACCTGAGAAACACTATTGAAGGAAAGTTGAGGACCACTGCCTTAAATGTTTGATTGATATTTATAGATCTAAAAAATGAAGTATGATAATGTTTTTCTAGGTGTCTCATTAATTGTTTTGAGATAGTTTTGTGGAGATCTTTTTATCCAGTTCATTTTACTGAATTTACCTTAGAATAGTGTTTTTTTTTCCTTTTAGTATATGCATGTAATAGATCTTACAATGTATTGCAAAATATTTTTCTATTGACATGTTCCTAGCATTCTCATATCGAAATGAGATGATATAGATTACCCCTTCTCTGTCTTCCCTCATAAAACATATACTATTTAAGATTCATTACTGGTATTGTATGAATTAATTTATTTTTTGTATTAGAAAATATTGAGTTATATTTAATTATTGTAGATTATATGTCCATTCATTCCACTGAGCAATCCTTGGTAATTTTCTTTATTAAGGTTATATGAATAACACAAACCCTGTTGTTAAATGAACATAGTATCAAATAGCTTCTAAATACTCATCTTTATACTCATATATTTGTCTGCTCTCAACCTTCATCAAATAGGCTCATTTTTGTAATCAGAAGTTGAGAAACTATTACACACCAATCACAAAGGGATAAACAAAACTGACCCTATATGTATATGTCTTGACAATTTAAAAAATTTCACAAAAAATGTCTTCATAAATCTTTATAAAACTAACATGTGAGGATAGGAAGGAGGGCTCAGACTTTAAGAGCAGTAGCTACTCTTCTAGAGGATCAAGGTTTGATTCACTGCACCCACATGCTGTCCTGCAACTTTCTATAACTCCCGTCCTACGAGATAAATCTCATGGCCAATTTTGGCTTCCATGGACACCAGGCATACATATGGTTACCTACATGCTGATAAAACACTTATACACATTAAATAAAAAGAAGTATAATAACTTTAAAAACTAATGTGTGAGTTTAATAGTGACACAGAAAAATACATAGTATATTTTGGCATGAGAAAACATGAATGAGAACAGGATGCAGGATAATATGAAGAAAGGACAAAGAAAACTTTATAAATGGAAAGATATATTATGTTAATAGATAAATATTCAAAATAGTAAAAGTCGCTAGTGTATGCTGCCTAGTTGGTGGTCCAGTGTCTGAGAGATCTCAGGGGTCCAGGTTAGTTGAGACTGCTGGTCCTACTACAAGGTTGCTCTCCTCCTCAACTTCTTTCAGCCTTCCCTATATCAACAACAGGGGTCATCAGCTTTTGTCCATTGGTTGGGTGCAAATATCTGCATCTTACTCTTTCAGCTGCTTGTTGGGTCATTCAGAGGGCAGTCATGATAGATCTATTTTTGTGAGTGTTCCATAGCCACAGTAATAGTGTCAGGCCTTGGGACCTCCCTTTGTGTTGGATCCCAATTTGGGTCTGTCACTGGACCTCCCTTCCTTCAGGCTCTTTATTTTTGTCCTTGCAGTTCTTTCATATAGGAACAATTATATATCAGAGATTTTGACTATGGGATGGCAACCACATCCCTCTATTGATGCCCTGCCTTTCTACAGGAGGTAGACTATACAAGTTCCCTCTCCCCATGGTAGGACATGAGTCTTGAGAGTCTCTCACATCCCTGGTCTCTGGTACATTCTAGGGGGTTGCCCAACTTCTTACTTCCAGAATTTGCCTGTTTTGAGTATTTCTGCTGGTCCTCAGGCTTCACTACAGTACCCCCAATACTTGATCACATTCCCCCTTCCCACTCCCTGTCTCCTCCTCCCTCTCCCACCCAGGTCCCTTCTTCCATCTGCCCTCCACCCCCTGCCATGATCATGATTTCTTTCTTCTCCCCTTGAAATGAGATTGAGGCATCACTTGGGCCCTTGTCTGGTTAACCTTGAATTCTATGTATTGCATCCTGGGTACTCTGTTTTTTGTTTGTTTATTTGTTTGTTTGGTTGGTTGGTTTGTTTTGTTTTGTTTTGTTTTGTTTGTTTTGTTTTGTTTTGTTTGTTTTGTTTGTTTTGTTTTTGGCTAATACCTACTTATTAGAGAGTATATATCATGCATATCCTTTTGGGTATGAGTTACCTCACTCAGGATGTTATTTTCTAGTTCCATCTATTTGCCTGTAAAACTCCTGATGTCCTCATTCTTAATAGCTGATTAGAACTCCATTGTGTAAATATACCACATTTTCTGTTTCCGTTCTTCTGTTTTAGGACATCTGCATTGTTTTCAGCTTCTGGCTATCACACAAATAAGGCATTTTAAAAGTCTCTATCTGTTTGGAAATTTTGAGAACATCAGAAAATAAAAAATAAATCATTTATGTCCTCATTAGAATCTAAATGAATTCTAAAGACTGCTAAACAGTCTCTGAGAATTATTAAATAGTAGATGACATGAGACAATGTTTAAAACTTTAAAAAGCACATATAATTAAAGAATATCTGTTGGAGAGAAAATATTAAAATACAAGGCAAGAAAACACATATTTTGTAAAATTGGTATGAAACAATAGTAATTTATTTTCTAAACAGACTTATAAGTGATGATCTTATGACATAAAGCAAGGGAAAAGCTAACATGAATTGAAAGAGTATCTATTTATAAAGAAGTAAAATAATAATCTGATTTTGTCTAATTTTAGACAAATTTTATGCAGAGCAACTGTCACCCATTTAATTGAAACAATGATAAAGAAACTCAAGTAATTTAGTTTTGTTCATTTTTATTCTAACTTAACTTTGGCAGAAGTATGGCCATCTGTCAGATGAGTTTAGACAATAGTGGTATACAATAATAGACATGCTTATGAAAGAAACCAATAAAAGTTACTACAAAAGTAAAATTTATATCACCATTTGTTTCCAAATGGCTGTGGAAAATTTATAGAAAAACATTGTGTAAGTAAATTTAAACACTATATCAATGGGCAGCATCAAGAACTTGAAAATAAATCTTATATAAAACAAAAAGTATTTGTTTTATTAAATTTTATGAGACTCTAATAACTGGCATATATAAGTTACAACTTAACACACACTAAGATGTCTAGTCCCCACCATCAGCATTATCACCACCACCATCATCAAAATCATAATTTAGAAACAAAAATAGCAAGTAATTATGAATATATTTGGGGAAATTTTAACTTAAGCATTGCCAAAGGAGATGTAAAATATTGAACCCACGATGGAAAACAATGTGGCATAAGTATGGAATGACTAAATAATCAGCAATCTCACCCTAGATATGCAGTCCAGAGAACTGATCAAAAATATATTCACACAAAAGTTTGTGGATAAAATTTTAAGCAACAATATCCAGAGCAGCCAAAATGTAGAAAATTCAAATGCTCATTCACTGATATATAGACAAACATATTGTATATCTATAAAATTCCTTCAAAGAACATCATAAAATTCTAATTCATTCTGGAACATGAAGGAAATTTACAGACATATGCTAGATATGAAAGTCAAAACCACAAAATCCGTATATTTTCTGGTTACAGTTACAGGAATATCCAGAAAAATTAACTCTATGGTGACAGAAAGTCAATTAAGGATTTGGTACTAGGGAAATAGTATGATCATTTCTGAGAAGAAAGAACGATAAAGAAAATACTTCTATAATATTGGCCTATAGGTCAGCCTATAGAGCATTTCCTTCACTGCTGAACATGTGTTCCTGGGGTATATAGGAATGCAGGCTGAGAAAGCCATTGGAAGCATGTAGCATCCTTCCATGTTTTTAATCTCTGTCTTTAGGTTCTACCTTGAATCCTGTCCTGACTTCCCTCAGTGATAGATTGTAAGCTGAAACATCAAATAAACCTTTACTCCCAAATTTACTTTTGGTAATAGTCTTTACCACAGAAGTAGGAAGAAGACTAAGGTAATGGATACAGCCTTTATTTTGTATATGATGAATAAAAAAGCATTTGTAGAAAGCAAAGCAGCTCTACAGAATTGAGACTGTATTAAACGCCACTGGAATAAAGGAATGATTTCAAATGGTGAATGGTTAACTTTACGCTATATGAATTTTATCTCACTAAATCATGAGACACATTATTTTACAGGAATTTCTCAAATAAGGAACAGCCATGTTTTACTTAAAACTTCTTATTCTGTATTAATTGTATATGAGTCCTGGCTCTGCAAAAATTGAGCCTTAAAACTAAAGAGTAGTTGTATATATCTTTTTTGTCTTGCATTTATTTACTGCTCTAAATGATCACCACTGAAATGACTTATTTTTTAAATATAGGGGAAATGTATTATGCCTACTACTGAACTGGACTTTTACAATAAAAATCTTCAGAAAATAGGACCAGAAATTGAAGCCAAGATGTAGAAGACATAGAGAGCAGACCTTCCAAACATGGTTATTGGGTCCATTTCCTAGGAGCTGCAAGCATATGATAGAACAGGAGAATTGCATAAACACTGATGTTTGAAGAAGCATGGCATTATCTTGTTAAAAAGAATTTCACAAATTGTTTATACAACCCAAGAAAATTATTTGAGTTGTTGTCAAATATAACTTTAATTATTATGTCTAGTGAATTTTTGTCAATGCTACCAATTCTTTTGAGAATCAACCAGACTGTATATATTTTTCTTGCTTGCTTGATAAGCATTTTAAAACATTTTCTTAGTGTTTTTATGAATGTGCTAGCTTCATCAGGAAAGTAACCAGGCAATTATCCCATTAGGAACTTACTAATTTACAAATAAGCTTACCTGTAAAAGGTCATCATTTATTTTTCCTCTAACTTTCTCCATTCATCTTGTTAAATCATTTGAAAATTACTGTAAATATTGTAAACATGTCCAAAGGGCATTGATAATATTGGGTACATTTATGAAAATAATTATAACTAAGTAAACACCTTTCTTCTGCTATTTTGAATAGCAAGAGACTCATTTTCTATTCTAAACTTGTGGAATGTTGTATTATGCTTTCAAATGGCTTCTGGCTTCAAACCCAGAGGTGACCACATTTCAATGCAGAGTGACAAGATTAAAGTGTATATTCAGGAGAAGTGCCCAATGCAATCAATTTTTACAAATAACTCCCAGTGAAGTTAATGGAAGATGGTGCATGAACTGTTTGCACATTTTATACCATTATAGTTTGTTGACTGACTTTTATATTTCATTTGAATAACAATGGATAGATATATCACTCTATATCTTTTATGCTTTCTTCTAAGAAATTGTAATCTAACATACTTGCAATAAAAGTTTTTTTTTTTTTTTTTTTTGTGATGAGTTGGATAAAAATACTAAGCAGGTAGAAAAGGTATTCTTTTTCTTTCTTTTGACAGATGGAGATATATAGTGATATATTTGGAGATAGTAGCAGATTTCATTTAAGCTAATTATTTTAGATTAGAGTTTATTTTTATATAATTCTAAAAACTGAAAATCATATTTTGTTCAGTTTCACTCTCTGAAGAAAAAAATATAGAATTTAATCTAAAAGTATGTTGAGTTATTGAAACTTAAGCTACAAGACCATCCTTTCATCTTAGCTCCAAACTTTGTCTCTGTAACTCCTTTCATGGTTATTTTGTTCCCTATTCTAAGGAGGAATGAAGTATCCACACATTGGTCTTCCCTCTTCTTGATTTTCTTGTGGGTATTCCAAACTTCATATGCCCCAGTACAGGGGAATGCCAGGGCCAAGAAGTGGGAGTGGGTAGGTAAGGAAGCAGGGCGGAGGGAGGGATTAGGGAACTTTCAGGATAGCATTTGAAATGTAAATAAATAAAATATCTAATAAAAAGAATAAAATAATAGAAGCTACAAGACTACAAATTAAATTGGATTTTCAAAGAAAACTCTAGATGTGTAGGATAATTTCAAAGGATAACATTAGATTAGGGATAGCATGATGTAGCTTCCATGGCAAGGTACTTTTTTATCCTTAGGAAAACAAATTTGCAAAGGAGATAAGAAGCACTGTGATTACAGGAGAGTATAAATAAAAACAAAAATGAAATGTGTAGTAAACTTTAAGGAAGTAGAAGCTAAACAACCAGTATGAAAGGAAAAGCATCCTCCAAGAAACTACAACGTTCAAACATAAATACGTTTTAATAAAATTCTCTAAAATATCAGCTTTATCCACGCCATATCTCTCTGACAAAGAATGGTACAAGCTCTGTAAGTATATATTAACATAGTGGTCTGAAATAACATCACTTTGTTCTTGAATCTATACTTTTGCATCCAGTTACCACTTTAAACTTACAAGTATACATTTAAGTGTTTGAGTAATATTTTTTAAAAAATGGAATTTTCTTTGTTATTAAATTATTTTGTTTACATTACAAATCTTGCTCCCTTTGCTAGTCCCCCTTCCCTGAGTTCTTCACCCCAACTCCCTCCATTGCTTCTGAGAGAGTGCTCACCCACTCACCTACTCACCCACTACTACCTCAATACCTCTAGCATCCCCCTTCCCTGGGCCTTCAAGATTTTACAGGATTAGGCTCATTCTTTCCCACTGGGAACTGGTAAGGCAGTCCCTTGTTACATACATGCTAATGCCATGGACCAGCCCATATATGCTATTTGACTGGTGGCTTAGTCTCTTGGTTCTCCCAGGGGTCTGGGTTAGTTGATACTGTTGGTCTTCCTATGGGGTTGCCATCTTTTTCGGATTCTTCAGTCCTTCCGTAACTCTTCTATAGGGGACCCTGACCTAAGTCCAATGGTTGGGTGTAAGTACTTATATATGTCTCAGCTGCTGGTATGGCCTCTCAGAGGTCAGTCATGCTAGGCTCCTGTCTGCAAGCACAACATGGCATCAGTACTAGTAGCAGGATCTGGTGCCTGTGCATGGGATGGATCTGAAGTTTGTCTCGTCACTACTGTATAGCCTTTCCTTCAGTCTCTGTTTCATTTTTTGTCCTTGCTTTTCGTTTAGATCGGAACAATTCTGGGTCAAAAATTTTGAAGATAGTTGGGTGGCCCCATGGTTCAATTGGGGACCATGTCCACCTACTGGAGGTAGTCTCTTCAGGTTCCATCTTTCCATTGTTGCACATTTCAACTAAGGTCATTCTCATTGAGTCCTGGGAGCCTCTCTCATTCCAGGTCTCTGAGATTTTCAAAAAGCCCACCCCCCCTCATCCCCACACCTAACAGCTGCATATTTCCATTCATTCTCCTGGTCCTCTGGGCGTCTCTCCTGTCTTCCCCCTGTACCTGATCGTCTATAACTTTACCCTTTCCCTTCTCTTTTCCATTCAGGTTCCTCCTTCTCGCTGCCTCCTGTTATTTTGTTCTCCCTTCTAAGTGGGATTGAAGTATCTACATTTGGGCCTTCCTAGTTGTTAAGCTTCATAGGTCTGTATCATGGGTATTCTATAGTTTTGGGCTAATATCGATGTATCAGTGAATACATACCATGCAGTCCCTTGGGGTCTGACTTACATCACTTAGGATGATATTTTCTATTTTTATCCATTTGCCTGCAAAATTCATGATGTCCTCCTTTTTAGTAGCTGAATAGTATTCAATGGTGCACATTTTCTGTAACCATTCTTCAGTTGAGGGATATCTGCGTTGTTTCCAGCTGCTGGCTAATACAAATGAGGCTACTATAAACATAGTAGAGCATATTCTATATCTGTAAAATGAAAGTGGTATTAATGTCTAGTTTTCTTATTTAATACCTTAAGACATTTTCAAATATATTTTATAGATGTTATTTAGATTTGGTCTTATAATAACAAAGTAAAATAGTTTTTATGTATATGTTTTTATTTTGTTTTATTTTCTTGATACAATTTTCTACCACCTAGGCTAATCTCAAACTTTACTGATGACATGGAATTCCAAATCATTCTTCCATATCCTAACTGCTGAAATTATGAGAGTGTGTTCTTACACCTAGCCCCATAATGTAAAACCTTGTTGAGCTTATGTTGCAGTTGTATTTTTATCTATTTTTTGGTGTGTTCATAGTTGTTTTTTGTCTTTATCAAAATTCACATCAGATAAAGGAATACAAAATTTTCATGAAACTGTCAAAGAGTGAAATCCAGTTTTTTTTGGTAGCCAATATCATGACTATACAAATTTTAGACTATTAAATATTCAACAGAATTACAAATACAGATAGACAAACTTTATATGTATTCAAATTAATTGTTATCTTGGTGACATGATATCTAGTACATTCCATAAGATAACACTTTAAAAAGTAGCAAAAATTATTATATGAGCTAATTAAATGATCTTCCTATACATAGAATGCACAGAGTCTAGAGAGGTAACATTGTCTAACTAACAGATATGGCTGATAGTATCCTTTTTGGCCTTCTGTGCATCTAAATGTGGCTTCTTAAAGGTAATGTGTACCTCTGCTTTACCCAAGTCTGTTATCCAGCCACTATTATTTTCAGAAATTTGCTTTGAAACACAAGCATCTGTCTGCTTCTGAAGGAACAGGTCTATTTATAATTACAGAATCATGGCCTTTGCTGGATGAAATATTCATGTGTGCTCCACTGCCAAACTGCACTTATGGCCTAGTAAACTGCAGACATTATCATATTAAAAGCAATTTAGAAACATGTTTCATGCCAACTTAATAAAAATGTCATTTTCAATATTGTTTAAGAGCACTAGTTTAACACCTTTTACAACATTGGGCCACCAAAATATATTTATTATCTTCAGGATATTTGCAAAACTGAAAATGGAAAAGAAAAGGAAATGGTTGAACTGAGTCATGTAATGCCCAAGTAATGAAAAAGTGCTAATAAAGGGTCTCTATACATTTATAGGAAGCCTTTGAATATGGAAATTAGCTGAAGATTTTGGATTGACAACTAAACTTCAGCTGGTATTCCCTGGCACACATATGCACTACATTGCCTTGCTATCTATTAAACCACATAAAAGCAACAATGGATAAATTGACCTGTTTGATGGGAAGGCATTTATCAAAAAAATATTACCAGGAGGTGCTATTCTCTATACTGACACCCTGAGCAAACCTCTTTTTGTTGTTCAAATGGGCCAAATAAAATTTTATATAACAGCATACATATTTAAATTTGAAATCTTTTATTGTGGATAATCCAGAAAATGGCATAACTTTTTAGAATATGCAATAAAATTTTTATTGATTGATTAATTCTTTGTGAATTTCACATCATACACCAATATCCCACTCATCTCCCTGTCCCTTCATACTCACACTCTGACCTTGCAAGCTCCCCCTTCAAAAGGAAAACCTCATAGCAGAAGCTGTAGTGCATGGCAGGGTGTCCTGCAGTCTATACTTCTTCACTTGCAGATGTTATTCATAAAGACTTATTAGTCTGGTCTGAAGCCTCTGGCTTCTGCTACAGTATCAAAACTGGATCCTAACTTAGACTATTTCCAGATTCCCTGTTTTTGCCTTATGCAATGCAGATCCTGTGACTTTGGATGTATAGGAGAATCACCTCCACAGATCCACTAGTTCACAAATGGAGAAGAGGTTGGGGTGGATCAACTCAAACACCCAATTTGGGCTTGAGTTGTTGTAAGTGAGCTTGTCAGCCCTCCATCTACAAGCCCTCCTCCCTTGCTCCAGCTACAACACCATCTGATGGAGCTCCTAAGTACTGCTCTGGATTTACTGTTGTTTCATGAGATTCTAGAATTATAACATACTGATTAGCATATTTGATTTTCAGAAAGAGAAGTAAAAAAAAATCCCTTAAATCAAATTATATCCAATGCTGCAGCCAGTGAAGGTCAGAGCCAGCTATCCAGCTGTCAGGTCTTTAATGCCCATGCCAACAGTTCTAGCTCCATTGTGCTGCACAAGCAAGATACAAGGCCACTTTCCTTAGTGTTGCAGCCCATGAGTACCAGGGTCAGGTCTCCTGCTCTCATGTCATGGCCTTGCGACCAGCTATACCATTTGCCATAGGTGGGTAAATGTGTGTGTGTGTGTGTGTGTGTGGTGGAGTGGGTATGTTACAAAACAATTTTAATCTTGCTTCTGTGCCCAAGTGAATGAAATTGTACATCAAACAACTCCTATAACAACTTTATGGTCTCTGGCTTTCAGAAGACTGATCTATGGTGTAAAGCTATGATATCATTTCATAATAAGCTTTTTGAAAAAATTAAGTGCTTTCATGCTGCAGGTTGAAAAATACAAGGTAAACACTTTTGGTGATAGTATTTCTATTTACCTTGCCCTTACCCCTTTCTGCCTTTCATTGTACTTCCTTTATGGAGGTCATTTAGGCAAAAGAGTAGAGTCATTTATTGTAAAATAGAAGTTGATGGACAAATAGTAGTTTTCAGTTTGCGGTTTGTGTCCAAAAGAAGGAAAGTGCAATATTATTCCATCAATTATTTCACTGAAATATATTTTAAATTTTATTTTATGTGTATAGCTAGCTGTGCTGCTTTCAAGTATGTCTGTGAACCAAGTCATGCATTATGCCCACAGAGGCCAGAAGAGGGCATTGGATATCCTGCAACTGGAGTTACAGATGATTGTGAACCACTATGTGGGTGCTGGGAATCATACTCAAGATTTGGAAAAAGTAGACAGTACTCTTACACATGGAGCTATCTCTTCAGCCCTTTGCTGATATATCTTAAAAAGAACTACCTGTAACCCAAACACCATATATTCAAAAATTACCTAATCAGATAGTGTCACTTATGAAATTTTTAACTACCAAGGATTTACTGTTTGTTTCATGAGATTCTAGAATTATAACATACTGATTAGCAGATTTGTTTTTCAGAAAGAGCATTTAATATGTGACAGATTAATTTATAATAATTTTAAATTGATCACAATAGTGAATTATTCTTCAATATTTACTCAACAAATTAGGAACTTCTTATATAAACTGCTGTATTTAATAGATGCAATGAAAATTTGTACTACATGATTTTCATATTTTAAATTTCAAAAAGAATCATATATACTTCCAAAGTAAAAGCAAAGTCTGGTTGACCTCTACCAATCTGACTCTTTTAAACAAGCAAGGTTATGCTAAGAAAAAAATAATCTGAATTTGTGATTGTGGGGAACATATTCTTTTTGTAACATGGAAAGAAAATAATATATGACCATATGATTCTAACCTGCATATACATTTATCTACATAATAAATAGTTGACATTCCCTTCAATGGAGTATGGATTTCTTTTTAAATAACAATACAATTTAGAAGCAAAGATAGACTGCTGAAAATATTTAGGTTTTTATTTTGTACCTGTCCACTCGGTTTCCTTAGCAGTTTTGCTTATTTATGTGCCAGATCCCACATTTTTGAAAAGAAAGATTTCAAGTCTAACTATCTTCAAGATATCTGCCACTCTGCTGTCATTTGGATAGAAAATGTGCTCAAAAGACCTGTATGTAAGTCTTTATCCCCAGCTAAATGTTTTTGGAAAGTGGTAATAAGTGGTGCTTGGTAAAGTATCCTTAAGTTATTTAGTGTATTCTGTTTCTTAGAGGAAAGTCAATAGTTCTACTTACATTTAAACAAGTATATTCTATAAAGATACATGCATCAGCAGTCAAGTACCAGGAATGTCACTTATAATCTGTTTATCACAAAAGAAATAGGAATGGAAATTATGCTCTGCTATTTTCTTTCTTTTCCTTTCTTTTTATATTTACCTCTTCTTCGTTTTCAATCTCATCTCCACTCTGTTCTTCTCCATCCTACCCTTGACCCTTCTCACTAATCATTTAATATTTCACAAAAAAGATCACTGTGATTGAAACTTTCTAGTGCTCTGTTTAAATGTGTAAAGTACATAGTTGTCTCAGTCAGGGTTTCTATTCCTGCACAAACATCATGACCAAGAAGCAAGGTGGGGATGAAAGGATTTATTCAGCTTACACTTCCACATTGCTGTTCATCACCAAAGGAAGTCAGGACTGGAACTCAAGCAGGTCAGAAAGCAGGAGCTGATGCAGAGTCCATGGAGGGATGTTCTTTACTGGCTTGCTTCCCCTGGCTTGCTCAGCCTGCTCTCTTATAGAACCAAGAATACCAGCCCAGAGATGGCACCACCCACAAGGGGACCTCCGCCCTTGATCACTAATTGAGAAAATGCCTTACAGCTGGATCTTGTGGAGGCATTTCCCCAACTGAAGCTCCTTTCTCTGTGATAACTCCAGCCTGTGTCAAGTTGACACAAAATTAGCCAGTACAATAGTTGTATTAAAGTTGATGCATAATGTCAATTACATGTAATATTTTGAAGGCAAATAATTAGTTCTCTGCTTTAATAGATGGTTAGGTACTAATGACTTATGTGAGAATTTCTACCTAGATTTTAGTAATGTCTATAATTATGTGAATTTTTTTCTCTTCAGAATGCTGCCTTGACTTGCAACTTTAAAATGCTTCCACTTTTTCACGTGAAAATTGATTTGTTCTTTTGAAAATCTTTTTAATTATATTAATATTTATAGACATCAAATATATATATATATATATATATATATATATATATATATATATATTTAACACTTTCAAAGTTATTCTATTTTATGCCAAATTTTCAGCTTTCAAGGTTATTGTATTTTACACAAAATTTTCAGCTTTAGAAGCCTTTTGGGAATAATTTTCACACTGTCTCTATTTCAGATTTTTGTATTTTATAAGAAACTATAATCTATAAAATTAATTAGCAAAATGGAAAAGTTTCTTGGTCAAATGATAATACAGAGCAAGTTGTTCAAGTTGTTTATATATTGTGTGTGTGTGTGTGTGTGTGTGTGTGTAAAACATTAGTTAAGTAAAAGAGGAGGCACAATAGTAGGGTTGAGAGGGAGACAAGACATCTCATATCACTAAGTAAAACTTTCGGTGACAGGAATAGGTCATATCTTGTTGAATCATTACCTGAAAGGGCCTCCATGGAAACTCCCAAATATCACAGGCTATTGACAAGGTGTTCTGTCTAGTGATGTTGACAAAAGTTAATATCATTGGAGGGGACAGAACCTCACTTGAGAAAAGACCTTCATAAGACAGGGCTGTAGGCAAGGCTGTAAAGCATTTTTTAAAATTAGTTACTGATGCAGGAGGTCCCAGGCCATTGTGTATTGTGGTCCTGGTTTTATAAAAATGCAGCTTGCAAAAACCATGAAAAGGGGGGGCTGGTGAGATGGCTCAGCGGGTAAGAGCACCCGACTGCTCTTCCGAAGGTGATAAATTCAAATCCCAGCAACCACATGGTGGCTCACAACCATCCGTAACAAGATCTGGCGCCCTCTTCTGGAGCGTCTGAAGACAGCTACAGTGTACTTACATATAATAAATAAAAAATAAATCTAAAAAAAAAAAAAAAAAAAAAAAAAACATGAAAAGGAAGTCATTAAGCAGTACGCCCTCCATGATCTTTATATCATCTCCTTCCTCCAGATTCCTGCTCTGTTTAAGTTCCTGCCCTGACTTTCTTCAGTGGTGGATTATGATGTTGATATAAGTGGACTAAACCATTTTCCTCCTCAACATGCTTTTGATTATAGTGTTTCATCACAGTCATATTAATCCTACGTAAGACCCAAGGCTAATGTTTACTATCCTCAACCAGAATATAAGGCCATATTGCTGAGGATAACACATACTTTGTTGAACACAGAAAAGTCAAGCTAGTGTTGATCTAGAAGCTCCACCCTACTGACTAGTGTTCATGGTACTGGAAAATACTCTGTACTCTACAGAAGAAGTAATCATCACTATCTCCCTCCTACAAACCATCCAAGCTAAATCAGTGAGCTGCCAACAAGATATACTGGTTCAGTATTGACACAAACATGGGAGTAAATAATCACTTCCTGATTGGATTTAAGGCCTACTCCATGATAAGGAACCCATATCTAAAATGGATAAAGTGGTCAAGTATATAGGACTAGATCAGTTATGGTCTAGGAAAAATATCTAGTACTATTCTGCTAAAGGAATATAACAATAAAATGACTCTTTGTGATATACTCATGCACATAGTTCAGTGACTTTTTCAACCTTCTTCAAAGATTCTTCTTCCTCTAGATAAGAACTAACACAGGGAATCACATCTGGACAAGGTGCAGAGAGAGATGTTGAAGCATCAGTCCTATTTGATGTCTTCATTAAATCCCTCCCCTCAATATTCAGAGATCAATGTGGAAGAGGAGTTAGAAAGATAATACGAACCATAGGAGATGAAGGATTACAAGGAAACAGTGTGTTCCAGATACAATAGAACTGATACCCATATGTACTCACAAAGATTGTGGTTTCATGCAGAAATCTTGCCCAGCTTCAGGTCACACAGGTCCCTAGCACAAAAGAAGGAAGTGGACATAGGATTGCACCCCAACAAGAAGCTATATGCATTTAATATACATTGGCAAAGAAAAAAAAAAGAAATTTTCTCTAGTGGAGTGTCACTGGCTATGTTAAACACATTTTAAAGCAGGCTGCATGCCCAGAATAGTTAGCCAAAACAAAACAAACTCAAAGGAATTTTTGTAGACTTTTGTTTCAGTTTTCTTTTTTGAGCATATTTTGTACTATTGGACTTTCATTTATTTATTTTGAGTTACATTTTTGTGTTTATGTGATGTGTGTGTGTGTGTGTGTGTGTGTGTGTGTGTGTGTGTGTGTGTGTGTATGTGTGTGCATTTCTAGTTTTTTTGTTGTTGTTCTAAAGGGAGAGGGAAAAACGTCTTGCAGTGATGTGAAATTGGAAGTCTTGAGAAGAACTATGTTAGGAAAAATATGATCAAAATATATTGCCTGAAATTTCTTTTCCAATAATGCTATATGTACATAATTGTATTTATGAAAAGTTAAAGAAAAAAGGACAGTCCACTAACAGTGTATTCTCAATTTCACTGTAAACTTTAATTAGTTTGAAATTATTAGGTAAATTATGTGCTTCAATATCCTTCAAAAATCAGGAGTTGCTATTAAATTTTCTATTGTTCACATAAGTCTATTTTCATTACGTGGCTCAATTTTGATCTAAAGAGTTTAACAGCCTATATGTAAAATATTTTCTTTTAAATATTTTAAAAATCTATACTTTCGAAGAAATGTAATTATTCTGAGAACAATATTTTTTTCTAAATTTACTGAAAAGAGTACAAAAACATATGAAGATTATCTCATATTATCACTAGAAATAACATGTATCTAATCTAAAATAATGTAATATATAGTTATTTTGAAATTAAAAATTGAATAAATTTAAACACATTTGGCAATAAAATATAGAAAATAACATAAGTGACTTTTCTAGTGAAATTACTTTATTAAATTTTGTACATTATATCTCTAAGTGTGTTGCTTTTTGAAGAATAGGGGTTCTTTTTAGCAGGAATTTAAGATGGAATTCCTCAGATTCTTTTCTGATCTAGATTTTAATATAATTTTTATCTCCTGCTTCTGTGTTTTCATGTCTTTAAATTCATCAACAGTGACAAAACTCAGTTACCATACTAATTATCATATAAACTGAAGTCTATAGTTGTTTATATCAAGGTGAATTTATAAAAAAACCTAGATTTAAATTTTTATGTACCATATTTTCTGTATCTATTCCTCTGTTGAGGGACATCTGGGTTCTTTCTAGCTTCTGGTTATTATAAATAAGGCAGCTGTGAACCTAGTGGAGCATGTGTTCTTATTACAAGTTGAAACATCTTCTGGGTACATGCCCAGGAGAGGAATTGCTGGATCTTCTGGTGGTACTATGTCCAATTTTCTGAGGAACTGCCAGACTGATTTCCAGAGTGGTTATACCAGCTTTCAATCCCACCAACAATGGAGGAGTGTTCCTCTTTCTCCACGTCCTTGCCAGCATTTGCTGTCACATGAATTTTTATCTTAGCCATTCTCTCTATTTGCATAGGTAGCAGAGGATTGCCTAGTCAGCCATCAATGGGAAGAGAGGCCCTTGGTCTTGAAAAGATGATATGCCCTAGTACAGGGGAATACCAGGGCCAGGAAACAGGAGTGGGTGGATTGGGGAGCAGGGAGAGGTGGGGGGAGGATATAGGGGGCTTAGGGGATAGCATTTGAAATGTGAATAAAGAATATATCTAAAAGAATTATTAAAATTATGTAAATTTGTGGGTTTTCTGATACAAACAAAATTATATAATTTTAAATGAAAAAGGTATAAGCACATCTATGAAATGTGATACAATTCATTTAAAGTAAACTAATATAATCATTAATTTTAAACATAGTTAACATGTCTAATACATGGAAAAGGAAGTATATTGATGTCACATTAGTGAATTTATTTCAAGGAAGAGCTGTCTTCACCCTTTCTGTATGTTTATACTAATTTTGTACAGAACAACAACAAAAAAAGAAAATATAGTTGTCATATGATGTATCTGCTTTTCATTTTTCAAAATAAGTTGTGTATTTTAAAAAACACCCATAGGTAATGTTTGCTTTCTGTCTCTGTTATAAAACAACATGAACAAAAGCAGCATGTGGAGAAAAAGGTTTATTTCATGTTTATTTCAGGTTCCAGTTGAAGTCTACCCACCAAGAGAAATCAAGGAAGGAATCTAGAGGTAAGACCTGAAGCACAAACCATGGACAAATGTTCTTACTGGCTTACTCACAGTGTGTTCCACATTTTTCAGTTCGTATTGAAAGTTTTATTCTTGGCATAGTATTTTATGCAATTTTGTTTTGGTTTTGATTGGTTTGGTTTTACCAAGACAGTGTCTGACCATACTGATAAGGCTAGTCTCAAATTCTCAGTCATCTTACCTCAGCCTCCCATGTCTACATCCAGTTAATTTTGTATTTTGGTTTCTTGAATGACCCATTTCACTGCCAGAGACTTTTATCAGGAATGATTAGTAACTCCATATATGTGAATACTGCTTTATTGAACTGGCTATACTTCATTTTTTGTTCTTATCAAATACTACATTCAAACCTCCTCAACATTTTTCATTATGTTACATCTGCATACTATAATTGAAGAATCAATTATCTGGAAAAACCCGATTTCTTATCAGGTTTATGCTAATTCTTTTTCTGTACAGGGGAATTGCCAAATTATTTGGTAATACAGGTATAAATGTTTCACTGTGATTCTGAAATAATTATATCCTCCTGGTGATACCCTAGAATTAGAGTTGGGGTAAATCTTTTCAAATCATAGGAGCTGTACAGTGATATATGGAGTTCACTGTGATTGCAGTGATATCATATATATATATATATATATATATATATATATATATATATATA